>APFE031702403.1:0-26219 GCA_000404065.3 Pinus taeda
AATATGTGTCAAATTCAATAATTTGAATGAACTATCGTTGAAGGACAATGATCCTTTACCCAACAAGGGGTATTTATTGCAAAGGATAACCGGGCCTTGAATGATTTCAATGTTGGATGGTTTCTCAAAATATAATCAAATTAAAGAAGTTATTTCTTCAGCTCCTGTATTTATAAATATTCAAAGGAGTTTCAAATTTTCTAAATTTCTTCAGAAGAAGCAATCGCAGGGGTATTTTTACAAAATAATGTGCAGGGATTTGAGTAGCCCACAACACATATTAATAAAGGCCTAACAGTAAGCATAGATTTTCATCCTTTGAATCAGTCAAATTTATTAGGTAATCTTCACTTTCAATTATGAGAAGTCTATACTCTATTGGGGTCCTCAACCGAATTTCTATATCTACAGTTTCTCTTAAATGCTTTGTAACTATGAAATAACTTCTGAACATAGTCACTTGCATGAATATTTTTCACTTGGAATAGATTTTGGTGATATTTCAATTTGGGAAGTGGTATCAAGTGAAAAATTAGTTCAGAAATCATTCAGAATTTGCGATTTATCAAAGCTCGAAATGTCTATGCAGGTATAAATATATTTTTAAAGAGAAAGTAATTTGGGTGAAGTTTTTTGTAAGTTGAATCTCAACAAAATATAGTTTAAAACTTTAAGGTAGCAAGTAATTTGGGTGAAGTTTCCTATAACTTTCTCAAGAACATATAGTTTTGGATCATTTATAGACATTTTCTATTATATTTATTTAGGCATTCCTTTCAAAAGAATCCAATGCATGGGTATGGGTTGGTATGTAAATTTGGCTACTTGATCTTGTAGTTAGGTGTCTCAATATTTATCCATCATTTTATTTTTATGAAAGTTAATATTAATTAACCTGACATGAGTTACAGGAGTGACATTTTCTAAGAACATAGTCCACATTTATCATTCTAGCGAGGTTGATAAATTGCAACAACACCTTGAGGTTTATATTCAAGTTTGGAAAGATGTTTTATTAATGGAGTTTAAACACTTCACAATTTTAATGTTGGTAGTAGGGACATATACATCGTTAGGATCTTCTTGTAACTATCTTATATGTTCTTAGCTAGGTTATGGAGTATTTAGGATTTATCAATTTCATTTTTTTATATAAGTATTCTCAACAATTTGTTTTTTATTGAATATTTAGAGCCAACTAGTGTGGCTTATCATCCAAACACTCTGATAATAAGTCACATTAGTTGGCTAGAAACCTCAACTCAAAAACAAAATATGATAAATTTGGAATTCTTAATCAAAATTATTCATCTCACAACCATCTATACTCTGATTTTTTTGTCTTTATTTATATTCTGCATTAAATTTCTTTTAATGACACATATTCATGTAACTTTGCATATTGATGCACATATAGGAAGTTTGAATGATATTGCTTTCTTCATCCATAATGAGCAGCTTAAATTTATCACATGTGGATGATGATAAGATCATCAAGATATTTATAACATTGGATTTTTCAAATTCAATTCATTTTATAAATCATGGTTTATAAATGATGGATATTACTTTACAAGTTAAATTTTTAATTTAATGAATATATACAAATTATTTATTGCTTATTTTTTATTTTTAACCTAAAAAATTGAATTAAAACACACATTTTGAAAATATTTTTTTTCTCAGTATTGTTCTTAGATAGACAAAATGTTAAGTAGTGTTCCATTGAATGATAAATGTTGAAGAAATATTCAACTAAACATATCATTTTTGGCTTGGTAGTTAATAATAGAGATAATGAATTTTTTTTTCCAAATTAATTAAATGATAATTTTAGAATTGATGATTTTCTCAATAAAAATCAAAATAAAATAAAATAAGTCAAATTGATATTTTTTCAAATTGATATATATTTTTTCAAATTATTTCAAAACTAAATAAAAATTGCTAGATTAAATTAATTTAATTATTTAATCAAATCATTTTTATAAATTTTATTAAAATCATGTTAAACTTGAGACAAATATATTTAATTAGATTTCTATATTTATTCTTATAAATGGACGGACTTTAAGTGGTTGGTTTCTTTTTGTAATTTAGATAGACCCATCATAAAAAAAAAATTAATGATCACTCAAGTTGACCGATAAATGGCTTCTAAAAGTACATAGTAAATTGAATTCTTTGAGGTTCCTTTTTCCATGCTTTCTTAGTAAGGATATTATTCTATACACATTCATCACTTAGTTTTTCGATGAATATTGTTTCCATAGTTTGATGATACCCACTCATGACTAGGTTCTGAAGTATATAGTTCCCATACTTTTTCTTTACATACCTCATATATGTATAGCTCTTAGAGGTTGGCGTTATGTTAATATTTAATAATTATGTACACAACTTGGGCATACATTATGGTTAGATATTTGTTCAATGCACTAATGCTGTAACCGTGTCCTGGGTCCTTACCAAGCTCAACCATAGTTCAACCATAGGTTGCAATCTTCAGCTTCAATTAAAAAACTAAGAGGCTTCCCGCTCACCTAGATGAAATTTCTTCAGGGAGCTGATCTATCGCCAGGTGGTAGCTCTTATCTCGAGACTCCTTAATAGATGAATGGTTATAGAATTTTGGGCACATATCGATGGTGGATAGAGAGGGACGATTAGGGTAACCATGTAATCATTTTGAGTGGGCAATTGTGTCTCTTTTTGTTGGTTCCATTGAGATGTGAGAGCTCTGCAATTTCTAGTGAGGGTTTAAGCCAAAAAATGACCCAGGTTCCCTTTCCTATTTGATTTAGGAGAGGAGTACACTTCATTTAATTATTCCACTGAGAATAGAAGACTTCGCCGAGGTTTTGAATGCAACATCACAATTATGGGTTTCCTCTATTTGGTAAACAACCGACGCGGCTCTAGGTATCTCATAGCCTTGCTTGATGCCTTCCACTTCTATGAGCCAGTAATCATCAAGGGTACTAACTATGTTATTGCTACCATGAATAGGGGTTTTAGTTACAAGAATGGTCTCAACACTCAAGTAACTGAACCCATCTTAAATTTTCTTTGTTATCTTTGATTAATAGCATATTTGTGAATTTTAAAGTGCGACTGACCCTTGACTTGTAATTTTGTTGTAGGTATGAAATGGGGTTTTAGTTTCAATTCCTTTTAATCTTGTTTCTTCCCAGTAGTCGTCATCATATTCTCATAGCTTTCATTGCTTCATTTATCAGGTTCTTACTCAATCCCTTCTAAGAGGCCTACTCGTGCTTGATAGCTCATATTTGTTGTTGGACCTTGATTCTTAGAAATTACTATGGTTCAAAATTCACATTGAACGATTCCCATTGTTAATTTGGTTCTAGGGTTCGAATTGTCTTGCAACTATTTTCTCTGTTCTCTTTAAAGGATTAATAAGTCTTATGAGTCAAGAATTGTTGACCAACTAGAGGTTAGGGTTGAATATTGAGCAGAAGAAAGTATAATTGTCATTCGTGTTTTCCAAATTAAATTAGCATTGGACAGACTCGACCTTGCAGTTGACAGTGTAGGTTTTGTTTTGAACTATCCACAAGTGAGAGGAATCATTGACAACACTTGTTGACATGAGTATAAACCCAACCAGGACATGAGTGTCATCCTAGGGGGTCAACGCTTTCAATGAGTGTGGAGATGGAGCACTCTTTATCTTAATTAGGCATAAACTCTCTATATTTGATATTTTCCAGTTCTTACCTTAGTAATTCTTGATTAAGTTGTTCATTTTTGAATGGGGTTTCTTTATAAATTCAATACTATAGTGTTCATGAATATTAGATATTTCTTTCTTGTAATAAAAAAGCAATAATTCTTGAATGGTTCAATTAATGTTTATATAATTTCTTCCCGGTTTACTGTTAAGAATTTCTCATTACCCTGAGATAGTTCTCACGCTATTTGCATATATTCTTTATGAAATTAATTAAGAGTTGAAACATTTTCTACAAAAGAAAGTTTAAATACTTATTTTTGGTAGTTCCAGATTGTCTCTTCATTTATTCATTAAACATAATGTTTTCATTTAATCGATTTTTGTTTGTTTAACCGAAAGATTCTTTATGAAACTAATCAGGAGTTGAAACATTTTCTGCAAAAGAAAGTTTAAATACTTATTTTGGGTAGCTTTAAATTGTCTGTTCATTTATTGATTAAACATAATGTTTTCATTTAATCATTTTTTTTTGGTTCAACCGACTTGTTACCAAGTACTATTTCCTAAAGTCTCAGTTAAATAAACAAAAGAGTTGACAGTAATAATTATTTACATTACTGGGGATTTTACACCCTTTTATTTTCTTTTAAGTATGTAATTTGAGATCAAGTGAGATGAAATTTTTCTTAAGCTGGTTTGAGAAATCCTCTAATATGATATTCATGTAATCCAATTAGCTGAGCTCTATGAAAAATGGCAAAAAGAAAATGGTGCAGAGTTGATTATCATCAAGCTAAAACTCTCTACTCTTTTGGATTGCAATGTTTTATTGCCAAATTTTTAATAATGTACCACTTTCAAACATTCATTGACATCTTTGTATATCCTTCAAGGGGCTGGGCAAGCATTTTGTGTTGGGGGAGACTTGCGGGCATTGTATTATGTAAAGGCAAGTTAGTGTCCAATATTTTTTAAAATGATAGTTTTACTTCTTGGGTATAGTTTCAGAAGAGTTGATTGTTAGATTGCAAGCTTAAGTAGTAGAAGATGTTCATTTATGTCTCATTTTAATCTTGTTGTTTGCTATTTTCCAATTCGTTTTTCTGTTTTAAAGTTTACCAGTGTTAAAGATATATATGAAAGGCAGTGAGTACAACCACATTGGTAAATGTGGTTGATGTAGGTAGATCAACGTTATTTGTTATTTAATAATGTATTATTTGGTTAATCTCATGAGATAATTTGCATAATAATTTTATAATTGTATTAGGTAAATGTGAAAAAGTAAATATGGATTTAGAAATATAAAATAGTTAATATTTAAAATTTTGTTCATTGATGTGAAAATGACCACCAAAATATGTCATCATTTCTTATATATAACCAAAAGATAGCTATTTGGATGAAAATAATACTTATAAAAGTAAATATCAACACTATTTATTCAAAACAAATATTCAACTGCACATTGACATAACTAATTTACCTGATCTATTGGCTTTACTATCACATCCATACATACAAGAAAAATCTGGTGAGAATTGTCACTTTTTTGTTTATACCATTTTTAATTTCTCATATTTTAAAATTGACTGCAATTTGTCATTCAAGACTCGTGCTTGTATGTTGGGAAGAATAATGTCTCTTAGATTTTATATGGATCTTTTCAATATAATTGAAGTTTATTAGATTATGTATATGCTTTCTTTGCCATCTAAAACTATAATAGATAGTATACATACCAAAGTTCTCCATAATTCTCGTTGGGAAGAATAATGTCTCTTAGATTTTATATGGATCTTTTCAATATAATTGAAGTTTATTAGATTATGTATATTATGCTTTCTTTGCCATCTAAAACTATAATAGGTAGTATACATACTAGAGTTCTCCATAATTCTCATTTAAAACATATTTAATATTTCATCGCTAACTTGTTATATTCCCTCTAACACTTTTTAAAGAAAAAATTTCATGTTTGATTCACGTAGCATTTGTTAATGGACTTGTAATGGCAGCAGGTGCAAGTCTAGCAATATTATCTACATTTGGAATAGTCACAGAGAAAATTGAGAGTTTTTTCAATTTTAATCGAAGATTTCCTATTTTCATATAGAGGATTAGCATATCCTCTTCCATTATCTGTCCTCATCATAAACAAAATATTTAGGCATTTTATTTAGAAATCTATGTTACTGAAATTTTGTTTAGGCATTTTATTTAGAGATCTATATTACTGAAATTAGTAAAGGATTAATTAGCAACCATTTAATATTTAATATTGATAGAATGTCGTGAAAATTATTTCCTTTGAAGTAGACAGTAAAATAAATTATTTTAAGATTTATGATTTATTAATATTTTTCCTTCAATGATCACAGTTCACTTTCTCTCTACTTTTGTTGATGGATCAACAGATTGAAACTTGATGTATCCCCCCAAGTAAAGGAAACAACTTGTTTCATGGTCATTGTGAAAAATCATTTGAGAGACGTTCCTTTTGATAGTTTTCTCTAAAGTTACTTCTTCACATTCTAAATTTTTTCTTGGTTCTAAAAGCTCTGCGCCTTTTTGCAGCAGTAACAACAGGTAGACATGAAGCTATTGAAGCAAGTGTCCTTGGATATTCCATAAAATATCTTCTGGACTACCATTTTTGAGTTTGTACCAGACACCATTGGGGAAAGGCAAATCAAGTGATAATGAAGAAATACTATATCATGTTAAGAGCACGTGTGTCAATTTTCCATTTTTTGTAAAACAAACTTTCATGAAGACAACTTTCATGAACGCAGGATTGCCAATCAATCGTTAATTCAAATGAATATACATTTTACAATTTTTGTAAATTCAAATGAATATACAATTTATAATTTAATTTTTTTTCCTTATCAAGGAAGCCAATTCCAATTATACATAGGTATTGAAATTGTGGAGCTAACCACTACATATAAATTTAATTTTCCATCATTTAATGTGATTTAAGATTTTGGTTTTATATGTGAGAAAGTAAACTCTCTTGTAGGATGGAGAAATGTTGAATACTTTTATTTTTCCTCATAATATATCATGAAATGAAATTCCAATGTAGAATCTTGCATGTTAAAATTCAATGACATGAATATATTTTCACCAAATCTAAGTGTGTTGCCTTATTATTTTCAAGGTCGCTTTCGAGAATTGTTAAGTTTTGGAAATTGTTTTTCTTTTAGATTTAAAATGACTTTTTTGTTAACTTCAAAACAATTGCATATTTTCTTTACCATAAAAAACAGAGATTTAAGCTAATTAGAATCATTATTTGGGAACTTTAAATGTTGAAACCACCTTAAAAAACATTTAAAATGATTTTGTTTTTTTTTTTAATATTTTTTCATATTCTCTTTAAAGAGATAATAGTTCAAATTATGGGCCTATAGTCTCTATAGGCAATATGTTTATAATCTCAGCTAATGTCTCTGAAGAGACAAAAATGTAATTGTAGAACATTTAAAAAGATTTTTTTTAATATATTTTTTCATATTGACTCTAGAGAGACAATAGTTGAATCTATGGACCTATAATGTAATTGTAGAACATTTAAAAAGATTTTATTTAATTTTTTTAATATATTTTTTCATATTGTCTCTATAGAGACAATAGTTGAAATTATGGACCTATAATCTCTATAGACTATGTTTTTAATCTCAACTATTGTCTTTTAAGAGACAATAATTCATGTGTCTTTATAGAGACAATAATAATATGTGTTCGATATTGTTTTTATAGAAACAAATTTTTAAGACAATAAAATTTTGAGACAACCGCTTAGAGACAACATTTAAGACAATACACAAGTTTCTTTTTATCTCAAGTTAAGATAATTGACTTGAAAAATGTCTTAAATATTGTCTTAAAAACCCCTACATGTAGTAGTGTAACTTCTCTTATCTTATCTCATCTACCCTCTTGTATTATTCTTAAAATGGTCCTTATCTCATTGTATCGTTATCTCGTCTATTATTGAAGCGTTAATAACCTATTTAAACACACTATTAGAAAGGTTGAAGGAAGTTTCTGGAGAATTCACTCCATGTAGACTACAATGTACTAATTCCATGGCCAAGTGCAATGTCCATATTTCTTTGGAGACGGCCTGTGATGGTGCCCTTACCTCATCGAGAAGCTACTTTATCTCACGTAATTGCTAAAATCTAAAATAGAAAAACTGGTAATACGAGTCTATTTTCTAGCTTCCGGTATTGTTCTCTTGGTTCATTTTTCAGATTCCTGTTTAAAAAATTCAGTTTCCAATTTCAGTATAGAAAAAATCGTATTTAGTTTAAGATCCCCTATTTTAGTTTTGGTTCAGTTATAACAACAATATTTCTGAGTTGGTTTACTGGAAGTTATTATGTTTGGTTCACAATAGTTGCATTCATATCAGATTTTAGTCATAAGGTCAACTTTCTATTAAGGTTAATAACAGAGGGTATCAAAGCCATTTTATTAGCCTCATGGTTGGACATATGAAATGACTTCTTTCTCATCTGTTCACGATGGGGAAAGCTAGAAATCATAAATCACATTATGGGTTGAAGAATCTATCAGATCTCTCCAATGGATGGGCTAATTGAGATCACAAAGAAGATGAACAGTGGTATCATGGCCGTGAACAAAACTGTAAATGCATTGATGTTTTATCAATTGAAAACCGAGAATGTAGATATTGAGAAGATGATGAAGACGGTTGCCATGCACATCTAAAAACACCGAAGAAGAGAGGTGGGTGACATAATCATTTTGAGAACTCTTTTGCAAGAAATAGGAGTGATGAATCCAATGGAAATGCATTCCTGAAAGGGGAACAGGAGGGGAATCAGGACAATCAAAGACTATTTGAGAGGACACAATATTAATCTTAGCTTAGATTTGGAAGTTAGGACTGTTTCTTTAGGTTGAAATCCTACGAAAAGTTATTAGGAAATTTAGTTTACCACATTATACGCGGTGGGACAAGCATTTGAGATTACAACGTTTAGAAATAACCCGCATTGGTAGTGATAATTTTATTTGGGAACATCCTTTTCCTTTTCATGCATACTTACATTAATGGTTATTGTTATTCATGCTCAGATTTATGCTCCTCTCACTCATGAGATCCTTTGTAACTCCATCCATTTCAGTCTTTACTAACTCCCATGCATAAGTGTCATCCATTGAGGATTGTGACTCTTGTTTTGTAAACAAAGTTGGCTCACTGGCTATAAAATGGCTCTTATACATGAGAGCAGGGGCTTATGTGATGCATGATGTTGTAGGTGGGTCTACGAAACATTATTTGGGCCAAGAGAAATGCCCATGTTGCCTTGGATTTCGCTTGAGTTGGCATCTATACCCTCTTTGAAGAGTTTCAAGATTTATGTGCCCTGACTATTGAGTTTCTTGAGCATTTAGATTTTGTTACTTATAGCTACTTTTGGCTTTCACTTCTATTGTTAGTGTTAAAATCTACAACATTAGATGACCAATATCCTTATGATCTCATAGGAAACAAGTCAAACTCAATTAATTTCACTGCTGAGATTTAATTTTTGGACATGGCATTAATCACACAATAGCTCGAAAAATAATTAGATGAAGTATAAGCGGAATCCTTACACACAAAGATGATACCTCCTTCAAGTCATCTCCTCATCCCTTAGATCAAAGCTTATAATATAACCTCCATAATCTTCTAAACTAGTAGCTATATGGTCAGATAAATCATCCCCAAAAAAGATCTATATAGCTTGTTGAAAAGATCTATAAAACTTACAAATACAACGAGGAAAACAACAGTTGTGTACACCGTTTAAAATTTAGTTGGGTTATATAATATATATATATGTATATATATATATATATATATAACTTGGTTTACAAATGTTTTACAACTTTGTAACCTATATTGTTCATCAACATCATATCTAGTGCATGTCAACATTTACCAACATATATGTACTTGGTCTAAACCACATTATGTGAGTGATAAGTCACAATTAGAGTCAAAAGCTTCAAGTCATAGGAAGGATGTCACTGTATTTTTTTTAAATCATTTAGATCGAAGTTTTCTACATTAAAATGTCTATAGGCCCTAAGAGTTGAACCTAGCCTCTGATACCATATGTAACATACCCAAAATAAAAACACGTAATTAATTAGATTGATCATACGATTTATAATCAACATGCAATTTATCAACTAATTAACATCAAATTTCAAAAGTATGAGTAGAGAAAACTTACCTGTGGTGATGATGTCTCTCACTTGAGAATTCGGGGTTGAACGCTAGTTGAGTTCTGCTAACTCCAACAAAGTCTTGGAGATGACTCTTCACCCAACCGTAGGCTCAATTGCACAAAATCTTGCTACAACTGGCCACCCCCGAGCCCTCAATCAATGTACTACTGCTAGGGTATCCTTAAACTCACAACACTATTCTACCAAGAGAATCGATGATGGAATCATGGAATGATGGAATTGCCTCTCATCTTCCTCACCATCTATTAAATAAAGCAAACATTGGAAGGGGAACCACATGCACACAGTCCATGTGTCAACATGCAACTTTACTGCTTTCTTGTTTTATTCTTTTGTTTATACTTTTTGATAGTTTTACTGATTGTTACTGCTTTCTTGTTTTGTTTCTTTTGTTTTTACTTTTTGGTAGCTTTACTGATTTTTATTATTTTTATTATATTTTTGTTTATTTTATTTATATTTATTTAGAGCTTTAGTATTATTATTATTACTTATTATTATTTATTATTTATTTAATATTATATTATTATATATTTTTTTTGTATTTCAATATTATATTATATTATTTATTATTTATTATTAAGGGACATTACACTTTGAATAGAAGTCTCTCTTGTATCATTTAGTCTAACCATGGAGTTCTATCTCTACTTACAGGATTTTCACAACCTGCATAAGACTCTTAGAAATCTTGATCATCTTTATACATATCTTTCAGCTCATCAAATCCTAAGACATTTAGATGGAATTATTGTAAAATTACATTGATTATTCTTAATGCATCTGCTACTTTATTTGATGCCCACTTTTATGCTTGATGACAAATGTAAAATTTTGTAACAATTTGATCCATTTTACATGTCTTTGACTCAATTTTGTCTGGATATTGATATATTGTAAAGCATGATTATTTGTGTAGAGGATGAACTCTTTTGGCATAAGATAACCTCTCCATTTTTTTAAAGTTTGAATGATGGCATAAAATTCTTTATCATAAGAAGAGACTTTTTCTTGGCCTCATTGAGTTTTTCACTGTAGTAGGTGATTGGTTTTCCCTCTTGAGTTAGAAAAACTTCTATTGCAGTTCCACTAGCAGCAATCTCAACCTGGAACAACTTATTGAAATATACAAATCCTAAAATAGGTTGTTATGTAATGTTTTTCTTTAATAATTTGAAGCTTCTATTAGTTGTGTCTATCCAATGGAATGGTTGTGTTCTTTCTTTCATAGTTTCTACAATTGGAGCAAATATACCACTGAATTTTTTTATAACATTTTTGTAAAAACTTTCCAATCCATTAAAACTTCTTACCTTTGAAATGCTTCTTCGAGTTGTCCAATTTCTTATGGCGTTCCCTTTCTCCTAATCCATCTTTAAACCTTCCTTTGAAATCACAAAACAGAAGTACAATAATTATATATTCATGGAACTACACTTCTTTAAATTGATTAGCAATTTCTCTTGTTGTAACTTCTTCAAAACCATCTTAAGATGACTTAGGTTCTCTTCTTTTGATTTACTATAAATTAAGATATCATCAAGATAAACTATAACAAATTTTCCAATAAATTCTTTTAATATTTCATTCATTAACCTCATAAAGTTACTAGGAGCACTAGTAAGTCCGAAGGGAATTACGAACCATTCATATAAGCCATTCTTAGTTTTGAATGTTGTTTTCCATTCATCAGCTTCTTTGATTGTAATATGATGATATCCATTTTTTAAATCTATTTTAGAAAAATATGCAGCACCACTCAGACAACCTATAAGATCATGAACACGAGGTAATGGAAACTTGTACCTCATTGTGATTTTGTTGATTTTTTGATAATATATACATATTCTCCATCTACCATCCTTCTTTGGCATTAACACTATTGGAACAACACACAGACTTAAGCTTTCTCGGATGAGACCTTTATCCAACAATTCCTGCACTTGATTTTTAATCTCTTCATTCTACTTTGGAGTAATTTTGTAGGTTGCTTTTATTGGAAGGCTAGCAGCTACGATGATATCAATATGATGGTTGATACTTCTAACGGGAGGCAACTTATCAGGCAAGTCATCCACTACAATATAAATGAATTCATTCAACATATTTTTAATTTATTCTGGAAGGTCATTCAAATTTGGGCCTGTGAGGACTACTTTTTCCTTACTAATCAAAGCAACATTTATCTCCTCAATGTTGATTTCTTGAAGAAACTCTTTTCCACTAAGTAAAATTATCTTAAATGGGTCTTCTTCTAGTGATTTTTCATTCCTCATAGGCAAAAGAACATGATTTTCTCCATCATTTTCAAAAGTATAGGTTTTGATCCTTCCATCATATATTTCTTTCCTGTCATATTGCCATGGTCTTCCAAGCAAAATATGACACACATCCATAGGCATAACATCGCAATGAACTTTATCATTATAACATCCTATTTGAAACTCCACTTCACGTTGTTCATTAACTAATATCTGATGTCCCTTCTATAGCTATGAGACTTCGTAGGGAGTAGAATGTTTAGTTTTCTTTAAATTGAACTTTTCTACCATTTCTGTGGATACTAGATTATCAATACTCCCACTATCAATAATAACTTTACAACATTCTCCTATAGATTTATAGACAATTTTGAACAATGTTTTCCTTTGTGTGGCTTCCTTTACCTCTTCATGAGACTTTAATAAAGTTCTTTTCATCATCAAAGATTCACTAGTTTTAGGTACATTTTCATGTGTAGAGGATTGTACACTTTCTGTATTGGTTTGTGCTATATGTGTGCTACCCTGACTAGAAAATATTTCTAGACATTCATTAGATTTATGACCAAATTTTTGACATGTATAACATCTTACCACAAAAGATCGACCTCTAGATATTTGATATGGTCTTTGTCCTCTGAAGTCTCCTCTTGATGATTATGCTTGATGTGAACTGTTGCCTTCTTCTTTTTGAATGGGAAATCTTCCACTACAAAATCCTCTGCTTGATTGCCCTCTACTTGATGATCCTCTACTTGATTTTCCTCTTCTTCATCCTCTTCTTTTTTTATTCTGTTTCCTTGCCTATTTTTCTTCTATTTTGAGGGCTATCTAGTAAGCTTATTCAATATTTTTTAGAGACAAAATGTCCAATTCATATTTTATTTCAAATCTTAGGCCATTAATATATATAGCTAGTTTTTCATCATCCACTTCCACATGACTAGATTTTATACTTAATCTATAAAATTATTCTATATATTCTTTTACAGACATGAATTTATGCTGGAGATTTTGCATCTGTCGGAAAATGTTTTACTAGTAATCTCGAGGAAGAAATTCACCTTTGAGCCTGGCTAACATTCAATCCAAACTAGTGATCTATCCTTTGCCTTTATTTCTCCATTCATCTTGCAAGCTATCCCACCAAAGTGCAGCATGTCCTTTTAATCTGGTCGTTGCGAACTTATCTTTATTATTGCCAGCTACATTTTCATATTCGAAATATTTATCTGTGGAGTTGATCCAGTTGATCAGTTCTTCAGGATTTAAGTTTCCCTCGTACATAGGCATGTCTAATCTCGGCTTAGTACTTATTTCTATGATCATCTTAACAATTTTCTCTTTCGAAGTTTCTTCTTGAGCTTCTTCTTCTGAGCTTTCTTTTGCTTCACTCATATCACCAATATCAAGATCCCTTCTGCTTGTTTTCTCCAATGCATCTAACCTCATTCAAATATGTCTCACTTCATTGAGTAAGACTTGGTTGGCATCTAGTCTTCCTCAACCAATTCCAGCTTCCCTAGCTCCTTGAGCTCTACTGTCGCTATGGGCCATCTTTATTTTATTTTTTTCTTAATTGAAATAAAGTGTCCAAATAAAGGAACAAAATAAATCTTCTCTTTAATAAGTTACAAAAGTACATTATTTTGGAATTACCCTTTTATTACTTCAAAATAACAATATTGCAAGTGCTTTACAGTCTACGTTATATATATATATATACACACACACACACACAATAACTTCTTATTCAGGTGAACTTAAAGAAATAACACTTCTTGCATGCTGCTTTGATCCTTACGGACAATGTTGCACCATGGCACATTAAGCCAACATGGAATGGATAGGAAGGCACACAAAACTGGTACTACGGAACACATATAGCTTTTTAGGCAAGCCGACGAGACCACCTGTGATGTTGTACTCATACCCGTACGTTGTGCTCATACTTGACACAGTGTGATCAAACCATTCTCTCCATAAAAGCCTCAAACAATTGCGTATCCAAGATGCTCTTGAAGCCCTTGAGAGCCAACAATTAGATGCAACAAACAACCTAGTAGAAAGTCGACTTGTGGAGCTTCTCACATGGTTCTTTCATACCTGGCTACACATAAAACTCCTCACACGTAGAAAGTGTTCTTACACTAGCATATGCTCATGAGAAACATTCTTATTTTGGCTCTCTCCAGACAATAGTGTATGAACCGAGAGCAAATACACTTATCTTCTGATGCAAATGATTTATTAGTAGAAAAGCCATCGCATTCCAGATGCTAATAAACCCAATGCTTCCTAAAAAAATTTCAATAATGCTTTATGCAACTACATCTTCAAGCAGCAATCAAAGACACAATCTACGGTCAACCAACTTATGCGCCTCCCCCAAGATGAATTAAAAACAAAACTAATTCAACCATTGCACAATCACATTCATCTCTCACATACCAAAATTTGACGCAGAGAGACAAATCAGAAAATTCTTCATAAAACAAACCTATACTTTATTAAATCAATTCACTCACCAAACTTGGCCTTAAACAATTTACATGGCTATTTATTTTGATGGAAGAAATCTCTCGAATTTCTCAAGAGAAACTTCTTCCTGCATATTTGGAAAAATTTGAGAGTAATCCTCTCAATTTTAGGAATCTATATTAGCTACCTAATCTCTAACAAATTCTAGAATTATTCATAAAATCCAAAATTTTCTAGATTCTTCAAATTAGATAAATACATAATTACAAAACATGAGATGCTCCTACATCACAAATATTATAAATCCAAGCTATATAAACCTTAATATAAATATTTTAAGTACTAAAATAAACATGGTTGGCTATGATTGACCATGGTTGACCATGATTGATATTATTAAGCCAAGGGATTGTTATAATAAACCCAAGGAAATAATAAACCTAAAGGATTAATACTAAAACCCCAAGATATTATGAACTCAAAGGAATATTATTAAACCCAAGGGACTAATATTATAAACCCAAGGTATATAGACCTAAGGGATTAATAAACCCAATGAATTTATATTATAAACCAA
Source organism: Pinus taeda (assembly GCA_000404065.3). Lineage (NCBI taxonomy): Eukaryota > Viridiplantae > Streptophyta > Pinopsida > Pinales > Pinaceae > Pinus > Pinus taeda. Next base: position 15,299 of record APFE031702403.1, read on the forward strand.
ATGGATTATAAACCCAAGGGATTTATATGAAACCCTAAGAATAATATTATAAACCATATCAATATTATTATACCCTAGGAATATGAAACCTTAGATTAATAAACCCAAGGGATTGATATTATAAACCCAAGACACTAATAAACCCAAGGGATTAATATTGTAAATCCAAGTTGTATAAACCCTTAAATAAATATTATAAACCCTAAAAAGAAATGGTCGACCACAAATGATGATGGTTGCTTTTCATATTGAGACAATATTTATCACAATGCGCTATTGGACCATGGTTGACCATGATTGATTTTCATATTGAGAGAATATTACTCACAATGTGACATTAGAGCCTTGTTGACCATTATTGACGATGGTTCATGATGGTTGATTTTGATATTGAGAAAATTTGTGTCAGAATGTGACAATGGAACAATATTTACCATGGTTGTCACAATGCATTGTTGGACCATGAGACAATCTTTGACAAAATATTACCATATTGAGACAATCTTTGTGGAAATGTGACATTTGACCATGGTTGACGATTGTTTACCATGGTTAGTTATAACTGACCATGGCTGACCATGAACCTAAGTGAATAATAAACCCAAGGGATTAATACTCAAACCCCAAGGGATTACGAACCCAAGCAGATAATATTAAACCCAAGGGATTAATGTTATAAATCCAAGGCATATAAAACCTACGATAAATTTCGTAAACACTAAAATAAGCATGGTTGACCCTAATTGAACATGGTTGGCTATGATTAACCATGGGCCGCCATGATTGATATTATAAACAAGATAATATTATTATAAAACCAAGGGAATAATAAACCCAAGGGATTAATAATAAAACCCCAAGGGATTACGAATCCAAGAGAATATTTTTGAACCCAAGGGACTGATATCATAAACCCAAGGGATTAATAAACACAATCAATTTATATTATAATCCTAATGGATTTATATTAAACCCTAGAAATAATATTATAAACCCTATCAATATTATTATAACCTAGGAATATTAAACATTATATTAATAAACACGAGGGATCGATATTATAAACCCAAGGGGTTAATATTGTAAACCCATGATATATAAACCCTTAGGTAAATATTATAAACCCTAAAACAAACATGGTTGACAATGGATGATGATGCTTGATTTTCATATTGGGACAATCTTTGTCACAATGCGCTACTCAACTATGGTTGACCATGATCAATTTTCATATTGAAAGAATCTTTCTCACAATACAACATTGGACCCTAGTTGACCGTGGTTGGCCATGATTAATGATGGTTCACGATGGTTTATTTTCATATTGAGACAATCTCTGTGAGAATGCGATGTTAGACCAAGGTTGACAATGGTTGTGACAATGTGATGTTGGACCATGAGAATATTTGAAACAATGTGACCATGGTTTACCATGGTTTACTTTCATATTGAGACAATCTTTGTTGAAGTGTGACATTTGATGATGGTTGACGATGGTTGATCATGGTTGGCTATGATTGACCATGGTTGAGCATGATAGATATTATAAACTGAAAGAAATAATAAATCCAAGGGATTGATATTATAAACCCAAGGGATTAATACTAAAACCCCAAGGGATTATGAACATAGGAAAATAATATTAAACATAGGGGACTAATATTGTAAACCCAAGGTATATAAATCCTAAGATAAATATTGTAAACACTAAAATAAGAATGGTTGACCATGATTGAACATGGTTGTTTATCATTGACCATGGTTGACCATGACTGATATTATAAACTCAAGGGATTATTATTATAAACCCAAGGGATTAATAACTAAAACTCCAAAGGTTATGAACCCAAGGGAATATTATGAAACCCAAATGACTAATATTGTAAACCCAAGGTATATAAACACTAACATAAATATTGTGAACACTAAAATAAACATGGTTGACCATGGTTGATTTTCATATCAAGACAATCCTTGTCACAGTGCGACATTATACCATGGTTGACCATGATAAACCATGGTTGATCTTCATATCAAGAAAATTTTTGTCACAATACGATTTTAGACCATGGCTGAGCAAGATTGACCATAGATGACCATGTTTGACTTTATAAAATATGGTTGATCATGATTGACCATTGTTGACCATGATTATCATATTGAGACAATCTTTGTCATAATATGACGTTGGACCATGGTTGAGACAATGATTGATTTTCATATTCAAACAATATTTGTCACAATGCAACGTTGGCCAATGGTTGACCCTGATTGACCATGGTTGACCATAACTGATTTTATAAAATATGGTGACCTTCGTTGAATAGTATTAGAGAAAAGGGACTAATATTATAAAGCAAAGGTATATAAACCCTAAGGTAAATACCATAAACATTAAATAAACATAGTTGACCATGGTTGATTTTCATATTGAGACAATCCTTTTCACAATGTGACATTGGACCATGCTTGACAATGCTTGACTATGATTGATTGTCAAATTGAGAGAAACTTTTTCACGATGCGACATTGCACCATGGTTGACCATGGTTCATTAATACTAAAACCCAAGGGATTATGAATCCAAGGGAATATTATTAAACCCAAGGGATTAATACTATAAACCCGAGGTATATAAACCCTGAGATAAATATTGTAAACACTAAAATAAATATAGCTGACCATGGTTGATTTTCATATAGAGACAATCCTTGTCACAATGTGATGTTGGACCATGGTTGACCATGCTTAACAATGGTTTATTTTCATATCAAGGCAATTTTTGTCACGATGTGATGTTCGACGATGCTTGAGCTTGAATTACTGTGGACGACCATGCTTGAACATGGTTGTCCATGATTGACTATCGTTGACCATGATTATCATATTGAGACAATATTTGTCATAATGTGATGTTGGACCATGCTTGAGACAATGATTGATATTCATATTGAAAAAATCTTTGTCACATGTGACATTGGCTAGTTATTGACCCTAGTTAACCATGGTTGAGTACAATTGATTTTATAAAACATGGTTGACCTTTGTTATATAATATTAAACCAAAGGGACTAATATAATAAAGCCAAGGTATATAAACCCTAAGATAAATATCACAAACACTAAAATAAACATGGTTGACCATGATTGATTTTCATATTGAGATAATCCTTGTCAAAATGTGTCATTGGACCATTCTTGACAATGCTTGACCATGATTGATTTTCAAATCAATAGAATCTTTGTCACAATGTGACATTCGACCATGATTGACCATGTTTGATTCTCATATTGAGACAATATTTGTCACATTGCGATATTGGACCATGGTTGACCATGATTGAATTTATAAAACATGGTAGACAATGATTGGCCATGATCGGCTATGGTTGACCATGATTGGTCATGGTTGACCAAGATTGACCACGGTTGGCTATGATTGACAATGGTTGACCATGATTGATGTTATAAACGCAAGGGATTACCACTAAAACCCCAAACGATTATGAACCCAAGGTATTAATATGGTAAACCCAAGGTATATAAACACTAACATAGATATTGTAAACACTAAAATAAACATGGTTGACTATGGTTGACCATGGTTGATTTTCATATAGAGGCAATCCTTGTCATAGTGCAACGCTGGACCACAGTGGACCATGCTTACCCATGGTTGATCTTCATATCAAGACATTTTTTGTCGCAATGCGACGTTCGACCATGGTTGTGCATGATTAACCGTGGATGACCATGTTTAACTTTATATAACATTGTTGACCATGCTTGACCAAGTTTGACCATGATTGACCATTGTTGACCGTGATTATCATATCAAGACAATCTTTGTCATAATGTGACATTGGACCAAGGTTGAGATAATGATTGATTTTCATTCAAACCATGTTTGTCACAATGCGACGTTGGCCAATGGTTGACCATGATTAACCATGGTTTACCACAATTGATTTGGTAAAACATGGTTGACCTTTGTTGAATAATATTAAATGAAAGGGACAAATGTTATAGAGCCAAGCTATATAAACCCTAGGACAAATATTATAAACATTAAAATAAACATGGTTGACCATGACTGATTTTCATATTGAGACAATCCTTTTCACAATGTGATGTTGGACCATGGTTTACCATGGTTGACCATGATTGATTTTAAAATCGAGAGAATCTTTGTCAGAATACAACACTGGACCATGGTTGACTATGTCTTATTCTCATATTGAGACAATATTTATCATAGTGCAACGTTGGACCATGGTTTACCGTGATTGAATTTATAAAACATGGTAGAAAATGGTTGGCCATCGTTGACAATTATTGACCATGTTTGACCATGGTTGACCTTATTTGACCATGATTGATAATAAAAGTAAAGGAATAATACTAGCAATTACACTGATATGTGCAAAGGAATCTCGAAATTGGGAAATGTGGAAATAAATAATTAAGCGAAATATATGGATAATGAAATATATTCAAAATTTGAGTTTCTATATATATTCTAAAGAATGTGGCACGAGTTTAAATCTAAGAAGAAAGTTACACTAACAGAAATGTCCTAGAACAATGGTAATCCTTGCAAGTAGAAGGTACATTATATAGGAGTGCGTTTTCTTTGGGTATTTTTAAAAGGCATGAAAAAAATTATGAACATAAATCAAACTGTAAAATGGTTGGGAGGAGGTGTTCAATGATGTTGAAAGTGTTTATTTTAATAGAAAGGGTGAAAAATAAATGATGACATTTGATCTTGGTGGAGATGTCTATGATGGATTCTAGTTTTCTTGAAACGAGCAAAAACCCCTTTAGCCAAGAGTTTAGTTGCAAGATGATAGAAAGCAATGGCATTTTCTAGATGGCTAGTATGGTCATGCAATTCAAGGTGGAGTACATAGCAATAGTCACATTCAAGGAAGGTACAATTGCATTTCATATAATGCCACATGTTTTAAGATTTTTGGACAACATTTTCCATGCATTTCATCCCATCAATGCGAAGGGGGCATGAAGGGACATAAAAATATTCCATGTTAATTGTTGTAGTAGTAGCATAGATGACAATCCATGGAGATTTCTTGGAGCAGCACATTGCAACAAGTTTATCAACTATTTTTGTTTTGAGGGGCCTGCTAGAGACACCTTTGTATTTTTGACTCAGTGAAAGAAAGGATGCATTGGAACCTCTTTCCTGAAACCATGTTGGAATTCATTTGTTTCAACAATATCTAGATTTATAAGGAAAGTTGCGGGGATAGTTCCACTAGTCCTTCCATTTAACTTGATGACATGATCCCATTTGATTAGAAGGAATGAGTGGATTTTGAGGTGCTAAGGTTTGAAATTCCATCACCTTTAGCATGGAATTGCACACCCCATAAGGTGACATCAATAATGCCATGTAACATGTCATAAAAGACGAGAGATTTTTTGGGATTTTATAAGCCATAGTGTGGGCATATGATGGATGCAGGAGAATTTGATCTAGAAACACCAAAAATGTCAACAATTGAGCTGATGGTTGCAATGTTGAGTGAAGTTATTGGCATGAAATGAAAGCAATGGAAAGGAAATCCACTAATCATATTTTATCAACTGAGACACAGTTAATGCAGAGAAAAGGAGGATTTCAAATGAGCTATTTAGATGATTGTATTTGGGACTATATTACAAAGAGTAACCTTCTTCTTCATTGGTTTCTTACTTAGTGATGGAAAATTTCCATTGTAACATTTTGTTATGCTTAGAGTAAGATGACTTATGGAAAATTACACAGGAAAATAACTAAATGACCACAAAATATATACAATTCCTTAATTAATTCTTTGAGTATTGAGGTAATTATTGGTTTATTATGTTAAGATGTTGGGTAGGGAAAGCTGTGAGGAAAAAAATGGATCAATTTCACATTGTTTCTCTGACCAGTCGATTCAACACAAATCAAAGGAAAACTTCAAAGGGCTAGACAAAGAATTGACCAAGCATCGATTTCCCAGTGGAGGTAGGAGCCACTAGTAAGTTTCCAAACGATGATTATAGATCCCATCAACTTGTCCATGTTTAACTTTTCTATTCTCAATTAAAGGACTATTGTAGCACAATCCATGTCTATTTTGTTAGGTTCCCTTGATATGAAGGTCTTAAAGGTTGTTTTGGAGGATTTTAATTATAGTAATTCCAACGACGTTTATGGGGTTCAAGCATAGTATCCTCGAACTGAAGGGTAGGTATAGGATTCCTTTTATTTCGTTGGGAACACACATGAAAATGGTATTAAGGTTGTCATGGCCCATGGGGGCTTTAGTGGGGGATAAATATCATACCACGTGGGTTCATATTGGGGGATATATTGAGGAAAAAATGATGTAACATATTGGGGGATATGTAGGAGGTAAAGGGGTTTTATATTCATAGGTATAAAAAATGGAGCTCAAATTTAATGAAAAAATATAAAGGGGTATAAAAAATGTTAATGAAAGAATGGATAGCTATAGTATCTAGTGAAATTAGGGGTTTTCTAAATTGGGAAGGTGTATTGTGTTCATATTGGTAGGGGTTTAATTAATGTGATTTTTAGAGGTATTTTCCAATATGTAGTCAAATTAAGGGTATTGTTAATATGCCACGAATGCACGTGATATGTCAGTGGTTCATGGAGTGAATCCCCCATATCATAGCCACATCTATTGGCTTTGACGTTATCAAAGTCTCTAGGGGAGTTCAAAGCAGATATGATGATTGTATTTTCTTAGAGGTTTGTGGTTTCGATGGCATTAGGAGGGACTCTTGCCACTTTTCAGGATACTTCACAAGAGTATAAGAGAATCATGCCTATGAGGATATTAAGAGTGAATGTGTATCCAAATGATAAACTAACTCTTCGGATATGGTGTGTGAGAATTTTTCCCAACTTCCTTCTTTGGGCGTTCTTGGAAAATTTTACATTGACTTGGTCAAAGTTATTGGTAGTGAGGTTGATGATATGCACTATTCAAAGTGCAAAGAATAGAAAACCCTAGTCATCAACATGGTTAAATTTTCTTTTTACTAGTTTTAAGAATTAATTTCTTTGTGCTCTTAGCCATTTTGATTGGTATTCTTGTTATGGTTTTGCCTTCAAGGGGCATTTACTCAATTTCGTTACCCTTTACCTTGGACATTGAAGGAAAATGGCCATCATCGTAACCAAATCTCCTTAATTTTGACTCTAAATAGTGAGTGTCATCTTTCCATGCTCATAGATTTCCTCGTGTAATTAAACCAATGATCTCACACATGCATAGAAATGGTCCCCATGTCTATTAGACTTTTGTAAACCAAACTAACATAATGAAGAACAAGATTCAAGATGCATTAATGCTTGGACTTCTCTTTGTAGTAATGTGTAAACCAATACTTATAATCCATATGTCCATATGTCATTAACCACATATCCTAGTACATTCAAGGGCACATGATATTTTGCTCACCTTTGAAAAAATGTTTATTATTTATTTATTTAATTCACTTCATAAATAATGGTGATGATGATGTTGTTACTATCTATTGACGTTAACTTTATCATACCTTAAAAAAGATGTGAAAATTTAATTGGTTTTCTTAAGTGTTACTTCTATACTAAAAATGATTAGATTTAAGCTTTACTACACTTCCATAATTTTGATGAGTTAACAAGTTAGGAGGCTTGATACTGTTATAGATATTGGGAAAATGATATTTAATGAGTAAATAGGCTTGGCAATTTAAGTGAAATTTTTTCCTATCTTCCACTTTTTAGTATTACAAATATGACAAATTCTTTTATTATGTGGCATTCTAGGACAATCTACCACATTGTTTGGTTATAAAACTTATAAGGATTTAAACTTATTTTAACAATTTTAAATTTCTTTGTTAAATTACCTAACAAAAATATACTTTCATTTACACCTCTTGATGTAATTTCTAGTATATGTTTTATGACCTTGTTGTCATAGTTTATCTTTGTTTTAAAAAAATGCAATATCACTTCATCCATTATCATATATCGAAGGGTGTTACCATGGATATATGAAACATGTGTTTTTTCCTACCTAAATAAACAGAATGAATGAAGTGATGACCATTAAAATTGCTTTATATTGGATGAGTAAGAGGGCCACTGTACAATGGTGCAAACCCAAAGCAAGTTGTTTCCATCACGTGTGGATAATACTATTATATATTATCGGATAAGTTAAGTGCTTCGACATCATGACTCCAAGGCAAGGGTCTCAACACGCAAAGTGACCCAACGAAGATGGAATGGATGAGATAAGATAGAGAGTCATTAATAGACAAGGGAGAACAGATGGCATAAATGGTCTATCGTAGAACAAAACCTTGCACATTAAAAAAACTGGTGTTTTTTTCATAATGTAGTGATATCAGAAGAATGGGTTGTACAGTGTTATATTGGAAGAAGTTGGAAAAAACATTAAAAAAAAAAAGTCTTTATAATGTTATATTAGATAACTTTAAATATCCTCAAAAGCATCAATTGCTTAGGGTGTGATCCTCGAAGAGTTAAATATTTAGCACACTCAGTAAGTCAATGAATTGATTACTACTTTTACAATTGTTTTTAATAGTGAAATATTGGAAGATGAAAATAACATTTGGAAAGTCAATGAATTGCTAATCGTATGATAATGAAAACGGAGACTAAGCCCATCGTCATGATGATAAGTCTTTCTGATATGTAATTGCATTATGTGCGAGATAATGAAGTAAAATATATTTACGATGGTGTGGATTACGTTTTCTTTTAAATTTTTCATTCTTTAAATTTTTCATGGATGGTTTAATTTTAATAATTTGGTAGACAAAGTCATTACAGGTGATTGAACTTTGCATTTTTTAATTTGCACAAAGTCACATCATTTCAATCACCAACTGAGCTACCTTTTACACACTAATATTATTATTATTATTTATATGAAAATGTCAAAATTTTACTTTTTAAGCTACTATGAATATTTGTACACATAAATATATGTTATATTTTAAATTACATAAATATAAAATATCTATATATAAATTTTAAATTTAATTAGTTTTGATTTTACATTATTATTTTAATAGTAGCAAGAAGTTTTAAGAAATTCAAATATAAAAACACTGTATTTTAACACTTCACTATGTGTTTGTGTTATATGGTTAGGTTTAAATGAAGATAGAAAAATATTATTTTTAAATAATTTAATAATCAAAAAAAAGTAATGAAATTAAAATTGAAAATACGTGTTGAGATTTCTGTTTGGAGAAAAAATAGGAAAAATCTCAGCTAATGACAACAATAGAATTCAGGTCCTAGATTAGCTCCAGGTTGTTGGGAGGGAGTTAATGCCTCCTATATTTTGATGTGAGGGAGTTATGAGGCTGTTAGATTCTCTATGCTATATAACAGGCAATCATTCGGATGGTTTGCTAAGAGTGTGAGAGGCTTTATGAGAATGTTTGATGTAATCTCCAATTTGATTAATAAATTTCTAATGCCTATGTTTGGTGGACGTAGCCCAGATTGGCTGGGTGAACCACGTTAAATACTGTGTCATATGTTCTTGATATTCTGTTGTGTGTTTAATTTAGTTTTGTTGTGCACCTGATCCAACAATTGGTATCAGAGCATGTTGGAGGTGCTACCTGGAGGAGCTGCACAGTTTGGAGGTAGAGCGCAGGTGTTGCTGGAGCGTTGTTGTTGCTGGCGTGGAGAATTTTTCTCTGGTTGCTGGAGTTGTTGGTGCGTGACTTCGTGTGAATGCGTTCAGAAGCGGATGTGTATTCTATAACAGTCGATGCTCTATGTTATGTGCAGAGCCGTGGAGCTGTTGACCTGGTATGTTTTTTTAGTTTTCGTGGAGCCTACTGCGTAATAATATTGCTGGTGCGTTGTTAACCTAGTATGTTCTTTATTGCGTGGAGCTGGTTAAATGGTGCGTTGTTAACCTGGTATGTTCTTTATTGGGTGCGCTGTTAATTCATGTGTGGATTGCATGCCCGGCCTGTACAGTCTTATAATAAATATCGTCGGCCTTTAGATATCGTATCAAATATATATACCAGGATCGTGTTTATCACCACCCTTAACAGATAGCTCTGCCTGATCTTCAGAGATCCGAGGGACGAAGAAAGCGATGAAACACAGATGCAGTCTTAGCAGGGACTATGTTTTGGACGGTTTGGACGAAAGAATAATTTTTTTTTTTTGAAACATACAAGGCCTAAGGAGTACGTATTTATGTTAAAGTCATTAAACAAAAAAAAAGGGAGTACGTCCTTAATTTAAAGCCATTAAACAAAAAAAAAAGAGTACATCCTTATTTTCATGCCATTAAACAAAAATAGGAGTTATAAGGGATATTGAAGATTTTTTGAAAAGGACGTATATTATTTTTTTGAGAAGTGCATATGGCAGAAAGTTTTTTTTTAAGTGCAAAGGGCAGTTTTTTGTTTTAAAGGCAAACGCAGAAAGACATAGGCAGAAGTTTTTTTTGTGAAGGGAAGATATTTTGTTTTAAAGGCATAGGCAATTTTTTTTTAATCGTTGGTATTTAAAACGTTGATACTAGAGAGTTTTGTGCTTTTTGATACAAAATGGCGAAAACTCAAAGTGCCTAGTTTGAAATTGAGAAATTTAATGGCAAGAATAACTTTGAGATCTGGAAGGTGAAAATGCATGACTTGCTTGTCCAACAAGGCGTGGTAAAGGCATTGATGGGTAAATCCAAACAACCTTACAACATCACAGACGATGAGTGGGACAAAATGGATGAAAGAGCTGTAAGTGCCATTCGATTATGCCTGGCGGACGATGTCCTGTTTAATATTGTGTCGGAGACAACAGCTGCTGGGTTGTGGACAAAACTGGAGAAACTATACATGACCA
>APFE031702403.1:35138-145755 GCA_000404065.3 Pinus taeda
AATTATAATACTAATATAATATTAAAGTTATTGCATCTAATATAGTTAGGAAAACATCAAAAGCATGGATTTTCATGTTGTAGTAGGAAAAACAAAACAAGCAAAAGGTTTTTTCGCATTCAGCCTTAACGTTGTAGTAAGGATTGTAAATCGAATAAATAATTCATTTTTTTAGGTCTAATAGACCAAATTTTGGTCTTAGTGGATGTTAACCACCATCATCATCAACAACAATGAAAATGAGTGGCACTTGATATCAAGTATTGCAACATACCACAAACGATGTACCCAAAAGTCCATAGAACATAAGTCATGGATAAAATGTGTAGTCTCCCAGTGTCTTGCACATCCATCAACCCCATGTAAGGTAGGCCCATATATATGCCGCGAGGTCGAATGCAATTAACCTTGCATGAATTTGAAATTTTATCTGGGTAAATCATCGTCGCAATTAATCTCAAAATTTGCATGAAGGAGATTCTGAATGTTGAATATTGTTGGTTTTATAGTTTTTGGAAAGTAGACATTTCAATTAAAATTGTAATATTCCTCTTGTTAACATGGCAAAACAAAAATCTTACATGGGCAAACTTACAAAAGAAGAACCACTATGGCCTTGGGATATGCCATCTATGTAGAGATAATTCTGAGGACAATGAGAATTAATTTTTACATTGTCATAGATCTGTTAGCATTTGGAAACACTTCACAAACAATACGCAGATTCCATTCATTTAGTTTAATACAGTTGATAAGTGTTTAAAATGGTGGAGCACTCAGAGTAAAAGGAGGAGAATGCTAGCTTTGGTCATTTTATGGGAAATTTGGAAAGATCAGAATCATCTGATTTTTCGTCTTAGCGGAAAGGGGGAAAACTTAATCTCTGAATCCATAGAACAGTGGGTGGTATTAGATAAGAATGAGGACACCAAGAAAAGTAAAAATAAGAAGACAAAGAAGGGGAGAGCTCAGTTCTACAACCACCCGGTGAGGTTTTTTGATGGAGCAACTCAACGAGGAAGATGTGGGAGTGGCTTTTGCTTAAAATACATTAAGCCTCTGATCTACAGAAATGTAAATGATCTGATCCACATATTAGACTCTGTGTAAATTGCAAAAATGGCTGAGAGTAAATAGTTTCATTATGCTGTAACTCTTAGACAATAGTTCAAATGGATGTAAGTGGAGAAGCTTCCTCCCAATATAGTCATGATGTGAATTTCTCAAGGTTTATGAAAACAATGTCCATCATAAAAATGTAATGTTTTATCATAATAATAAACCAGACGGTTTTTCCCTGGCGTGAAAAAATAATAAAAATAAATAATCACCTCGCTCTCCGAGTAAGTGGCGGTCATATGAGAGACATCCAATTAACGGCAATGTCACCATCACATGAAACAACACGGACCACTAGTAAGTCCATCGCATTCTAGCGAGCGGTTTCAAACTTTTATGGGGTTTTATTATTGGTTTAATGTGCTATAAAATTCAGCTAATTAATCAGGAATTGTAACACCTTTCCACGCGTTTCTTCACCCCACGTCTTGGTCACATGAACCGTTTACGCTAACATCGGATTCTTGCCCCAACAAAACTTTTAACACATTCTGAGTCCCCACCGTTGATTCTAGGCTTTACTTGATTTGCGCATTTTTACCTAGGACCTAAAGATTCAGTTAAAATCGGGTCACATGAACTCCGGTAACATTAGGCATTTCTAGGTCTAGGTCATCATATTTTGAAAGTGAACAATGGGGAGGTGTAGTGAGCACCATCCAGCGTTGTGAAGGACCTATACCATAACATCATGATGCAAGTAAGCTAAACCCTGGGTTGTTTCCAGGGCAATACCAAATCGAGCAGCGCAATCCAAAACTGTATTGCAAGAATGCAAAACACCGACCAAACTACCACTTGGCACATATTCATATATCAAAATATTTGTTTATTCACTAGAACGACAACAGAGAAATTTCATGATATTCCGCTGGTGCAAATTGCCTCGACCTCAACACAAGGAAATGTAATTCTGTAAAAGCCCTACTTACCACCAAATTACTACCATCTAGCTTTGAGACGATCTCATCCTCATTAAATCTGAGATGATAAAACAGTATGGTATTCCACTTTGGTTTTCTGGCTTCGTATCGCATTCTTTTGCAGGATTTTTGTATCAATACCCCAGCAGCAAAGAATGCAACAATTAGTACCCACATCAGAGCAACAGGACGGTTGTGCAGTGGCTTATTTTTGAATACCTTCATCTCTCTGCTTTTGGTGTAGTAGTTTGAAACTTTGAAGCAGAGGGGTCGGAGTGGGTGCTGGAGCGACAATGAGGGGTGAAATATCATCAGAAAAAATGTCCTCGCACACAACTTTTCGAGGTGCTCGGATGGCCTCAAATCGTTCAGTTTAGTCCAAACTTTGTATGTAAGAAAAAAATTATTTTAATCGAGGAAATGTTTAGACATCATCGGGCTTACATATTAGAGTTGTTTTGCATTTTTGAGAAATTAGCTTTTGCATGGCCAAATTTTCTGTTTTCGGAAGATTATTATGGAACTTTATGATATGGGATTTGCTTCTCTATCGTTTGGCACTGGTATTATTAGTCCTTGCCCCTCCGGGCTGGCAAGGACTATAGTAATCGGTTTTGGTCGGTGGGCATTAGTTTGACACGGGAATCTATAAACTTATTTTTACTTAAACCAAACTTTCGCGATATGTCACATTAACCGATGTCATATTTTATATTTCCCGATGCTTTTAACCAATCAAACAAATGTTCATCTTATTTGGCCTCAGTACGAGGTATATCGTCTGAAAAGTTAGGAAAAAAAGTTAGGAAAGCAGTTCGGTTGATTAAAACAGTGTCCCCTGCCTGAAGTAATGCTATCGCAAAGATAGCATTAGTTCCCTAACATTTAATGTTAACATTGGCGTAGGTTAGGTTCTATGCTGAAGTTGCCACTTGTTGCCAACGGTTACTGCATGTTGCATGCTTCGGTGTGTGCATGCATGCTCTGATTCGGCCAGCAAACTGAACTACGCCATAAAAATGAGGAGGGCCGAAGCAAGCTCATACAGCCTGAGCAAATGTTTGATAGGCACCGCAAGGGCGACCCAAACGCCTGATTTGAAGTTCTTTGTTCCGTCGTTCTTGGCGGAGAAGAAACAGCCTGAGCTGCGGACGGGGCCTTGCTTTCCTGCGAGGAAAGCGTGAGAATTCTACTTTGTTTCAGACGCATAAAAACAATTAAGGTATCCTAATAAATCAGCTATGACTTTAATAATTATAGAACGCTTTCAGCATCATAATTATGCCAGTTCAAGTAGAGAATTAGCTTACAAAAAGGCTTGTAGCTTAAAATATTTTTGGTCTCCTCCAAAATATGTTCGAATGAGTCCACAACAAACTGTTCCAAGAACTTCTCCTGCAAATATGCCACTTTTGAATTTAGAAATTAAACACATCTAACTGCAATAATGTTCTATTGTTTCCTCAAAAATTTCTATGTAAATCTAAAATGACTTTTTCAAGTGGACAGAAGATTGCATAGTATAGAAGCAAGAGAATAGAAGAATAAGTCCATTTACTATTTGCAGCTTTTTTCTTTCAACGTGAAGATGGAACATCCGCACTGAAATATGAAAAGAGTCAACACGCTGAAGGTCTCTGGTTCAAGTCCGGGTGGCGCCAATTCAATCGCAATTACTGTTTGCAGCTCTTTTCCTTCAACTTCAAAATGGAACATCCGCACTGAAATATGAAAATAGGGTTCTGACGATGCTACAATTTTGTTTCCAAAGATGGAAAATCGTGGCCTCCGCAAACGGCACTTGAAAAGAGAATATGAAATGCATGGTGATAATAGTACTGATAGATAATCAGTTATCAGAAAAAAGAAATTGAAATAAATCATAAAACATCCGCATGGTAAGGTAGGTGCCATAACTTTTTATGCATAGAAGTACAGTTAACACACCTGGAATAGCTCAGTTGGTTAGAGCGTGTCGCTGTTAACCACAAGGTCGGAGGTTCAAGCACTCCTTCTAGCGTTCGGTAGATTTTGAAAATTCAACGGAAGGTTTACCAGTCCTCTATTTCACTTTTACTTGTCAGATCTCTTGGTTACAGACTTTACAGTTATGCGTTTTTCTCCATTCCACAAGGCTTATAGGTAAAAAAATCCTCCTCCATTTCACTTCTGGATTGCTGGTATACATTTTATCTATAAAAATGAAAAAAGAAAATTATAATGGAAGAAGTAAGGATTTACTAGCCCTCGATTTCACTTTTACTTGTCAAATCTCTTTGTTGCAGACTTTACAGTTATGCGTTTTTCTCCATTCCACAAGGCTTACAGCTAAAAAAATCCTCCTGCGTTTTTCCTGCAATTACCAGTCCTCTATTTCACTTTTATTTGTCAGATCTCTTGGTTACAAACTTTACAGTTACACGTTTTTCTCCATTCCACAAGGCTTACAGGTAAAAAAATCCTCTTCCATTTCACTTCTGGATTGCTAGTATACATTTTATCTATAAAAATGAGAAAAGAAAATTATAATGGAAGAAGTAAGGATTTACCAGCCCTCCATTTCACTTTTACTTGTCAGATATCTTGGTTGCAGACTTTACAGTTATGCGTTTTTCTCCATTCCACAAGGCTTACAGCTAAAAAAATTCCCCTGCGTTTTTCCTGCAACACTATCCTTAGCTGCTCGTGCTTTCTCTGCTGCAGTATCCTTAGCTGCCGGTGCTTTCTCCATAGCTGCATCTTTGGTTTCCTCAGAAAACGTGGAGGCAGGAGGTAGTGTCGTTTGCAGGGGGGAAATGGCGTGGGTCATCATGCTTCAGCCTACGGTAGTGGCAGATGGCTTGCATGCAATGCACGTGGACGCATACAAGAATATCAAACTATTTCTAAATGTAAATACACAAACAGAGATATGTAATCGAATGACAGGTCTTCTTTGACACGCTAATTTTTTATTTTTGAGGTATATATTCTAACCCTTAAACCTGCACAATATTAAATGGCCTCGGTTAGCTGTATACAGCCAGCTTACCTCAGAAACAACTGAAAGACCACTGTTCAAATTCCAAGACACATGTGTTTTCCACTTATTCGAAGAATAAATAACGTGAGTTGGTGCTCCACGTCAGCACCATACTCCACTTTACGCAATGTCGAAGTCGAATAAACTACAATGCAGGGGGCTCTCTAAATTTTACAGCAGAGTGTGGAGGCACACGGGCACAGATCAGATCAACTCATTTCATTTCAATAATCGCAACTGAGAAGAATGGATCACGCGGCGGAAGCCCATCGAACAGACTTGATGACTATTACCCGCTTTGTGCTAAATGAACAGTCCAAGCATCTGGAAGCTCGCGGGGATTTCACAATTCTGCTGAGCCACATAGTCCTTGGCTGCAAATTTGTATGCTCTTGTGTCAGTAAGGTCTTGGCAAAGCAATTTCACTTCAGGGACTCCAGTGCTTTATTTTCCTCAGCTTTTGCTCTTTCAATCTTCGTCTTGGCTTCCTCTAGATTAAGGTTAGCTTCACGGGCTATCATGGCAGCCATTGAATTTCCAAATTAGCCGCCTCAACTTGAGCTATAACCATAGCCTTGGAATCCGCAGATAAGGCTTTTTCTCTAAGTTCAATATTCATATATTTTTTTTATTGATTTATTTTGTGCGTAAAATCTATACTTTGTACTTAATGTATTTGTATATCTGGAAAATTATTAAAGAGACTCCGTGTAACTGAAACGGTAGGGGCAGTAGGTTTCGAGATATAGCTTTATTGAGTTCCAAGAGTTCACAAAGTGGGTGAACTGGAAGAGCTGTGTATATGAAAGGCCTCCGAGTCTTGAATCCCAAAAAATCATTAATATGACTTCAGCCTCACCTTCCTTCTGCCAACTCTAACATGCAAAGTCACAAATAGTAGCTGTATTCAGATGCGATTGAAATTTTGTGTGCTCATGCAGCTTAATTAACATATATATTTAAGTTTCTAACTGCACACACAAAACACATATATAGAATCAACTTAAACTAACGGTGACTAAGGGTTTGCATGCAGAAAAATGCTCAAATGTTCAACTTTTAGTACTAGTTCAGTTTATGCTATTAAAAAAAATAACTTTTATGCTATTAATATTAGTTCAGTCTCACCTTCCTTTTGGCGATTGTAATATGTAAAGCTGCATATAACAGTGTTATTCAGATACATCATGCATTGAAATTATGTTCCTCTTTCACTAATAGTGCAAGGAATTACAACTCTAAAGTTTCTAACTTCACCACCCACCATATTTATTAATTATGGAATCAACATTATCTAACTACGTCAAAGTGTTTGCAAGTAGCGAATGCTGAAATGGTTAGCCTTTCTTAAACAGGCCCATGGTGGAGTGAACTATACGACCTTCTTAGATCCAAAAACCTCGTTCTTTGCGGACATTATCAAAGTCACTCTTAATTCACTAAAGTATTGTCCTCGTAATTCAATAGTTTGTCTAGAGGAGGGTTTTAAGTTTAACTTTTTCTACGTGTCAGATCTCATGCTTTAAGCAGATGATTAGTGTTCTCAAGGATTCAGACAACATGGCTAAGACTGTCGATGAAGCCCAATGGGCTCTTCCAATATGTCCAGGGCTTAAAATGGATTTGCAACTAACATTTATTTCCCTTGCAGCTGTGCAGGCTTTTCAGCTTCCTGTCTGAGAACAGCTCTCAAATACTTTCTGCGCAGCACTTCGACATCAACGCAGACGCAGGAGCTCGCTTACGAAGCTCAGAATCTGGAACTGGCTCAGAGCATTGACGCCTGCGTTAGAAGTTGCTGGAGATGTCCGCTGAAATTGTTATGCAATTTGCATTGGCAGGGACTAGCTGCCCCACAGCCTTTCTTGTTTATCTATAAGAAACATAGGTGAAGCTGGGTTTCTCAAGTGCGAGATTGGACTAAGGATCTTATACAAGGTTTCCGGTTTGATGTCGCTCCTGGCCACAGTGATTGCGAATCATCGCCGTCTGTAGTAGCCGAAAATGATGCTAATTCTTGCAAAGATGCAGAAGGAAAGGGATCATCACTCTCCCCATTCACAAAAGCGGTTTCTCAATGCCTCCTTCTTATGCAGATCACATCTCCAATGAGTCATCAACTCCAAGTAGTAGTTTTTCCTCAGTAAAATTCTCCTAGAACAATCAACATTTTCTGTTAGGTAAGTACGTGAAGTGACTTCCGATTAATTTTTTTCACGTCGACTGAGGACGATGAAAATTGAGTTCAGTGATTGAACAATTTTTGGACATCCAACCGTCATAGTGAACACTGGTGGGACTCTTTGCAAATCGATTCCAAACACCAAAATTCCAGAAGTCCTAGTTGGTGATGGGACTTGCTTTTTTATTGCTTGTATCAAATGCTTCGACATAATTAAACCCTAGGAATATTAACTCTTATAGCAGTAAACCCTAAGATAAATATTGTAAATACTAAAATAAGCATGGTTGACCATAATTGACCATGGTTGGCTATAACTGACCATCTTTTTTATTGCTTGTATCAAATGCTTTCGACATAATTAAACCCTAGGAATATTAATTCTTATATCAATAAACCCTAAGATAAATATTGTAAGTACTAAAATAAGCATGGTTGACCATGGTTGATCATAATTGACGATGGCTGGCTATAACTGACCATGGTTGGCTATGATTGACCACCATTGACCATGATTCATATTATAAACCTAAGAAATTGTTATTATAAATTCAAGAGAATAATAAACCCAAGGGATTACTACGAAAACACCAAGGGATTATTACTAAAATCATGGTCAACCATGACTGACCATGGTTGATTTTCATATTGAGACAATCTTTGTCACAATGAGCTGTTGGAATAAGGTTGACCGTGCTTGATTTTCATATTGAGACAATCCTTCTCACAATGGGCCATTAGACCATCGTTAATGGGCCATTAGACCATCGGTTGACCATGATTGATTTTAATGCGAAACAATATTTGTGACAATGCGACATTGAACAAATTTCCGCCAAAGATCATATTATCCTAATTTATTTCAAAATTTAATTTAATTTTAGATGTTTCAAATTTAAATATTAAAATCTTCCTTAATTCAATTACAATTAAATAATGTAGGTATAATTTTGTTTTTTCTTTTTTCAATTATGAAATTAATATAATCATTAAAATAAATATCGTATTATTCTAATTTATTTCAAAATTTAATTTAATTTGCCAAATTTAAATATCAAAATCTTTATTAATTCAATTAAACTTAAATAATGTAGTTATATTTTATTTTTTTTATTGTGATCCATAATGAATTAAGCAAAGTTTTTTGGTAAGAAAATCAACATAAAAGAAAATTTCTAGCCAATCCATTTCGAATCGACCTCTTTATGATAAACCACACTTGTTAATTCGAAAAGCTTTATCCAAAAATTTCTCTTATATAATTTCTTACGGAAAAACTTTAATTAATAATTATAATTTTATTTCCTTTATTTTTATTTAACTATCAAATTAATATAATCATTTAATGGTAAATTAAAATTAAAGAATTTGGGAGAATTCTCTTGCATGGTGGAGGAGAGCTATGATGGCGGTCGCTAGGGTTTGAGCATCTGTGACAAGCGCAGGCTCTGTCCCTCTGGAATTGCAGTAACGACAGGCCTGAACCTTCTGTTGTAGTCAGTAGCCAAGGATGACACTAGATCTTCGTCCTTAAAACAGTGGGTACGCTTCGTATGGAACACCAGCCGGGGGGAGGCGGAGAACCTCCCCCGCAAGACGACAATGAAATACTTGAGAACCAGGCAGAAAAGGAAAACACAAACCAGAACGGTGGCAAAGTGCGAGAGGTTCATTCAGCGACCTGCAAACCAGTTGCAGTGATTCGACCACGAGTTGAACTGCCAGGACACAGTATTTAAGCAAGAATACAGTTCATGTTAGACCATGCTCTCATAGGGAATTTCATTGGGATGTGGCCGATTGAACGAGCACTGCGAAGCTGGATAAACGCGAAATGGCATCCCAAAGGGCACATTACCTTGCAGCTAGGACCGAAAGGCTTTTTCACAGCTATCTTCAACTGCTTGGAGGATCGAAACAGGGTACTGGATGACGGCCCTTACTTCTTCAACGCAGCTGGACTATTTCTGAAAGGTTGGGTAGAGCGCTTCAACCCTGATACGGTAGATCTCAGCTAGGCTCCGGTTTGGATTCGCCTGTATTCTCTTCCCAACAAATTTTGGGGGGAAGACTCTCTGAAAGCGATAGGAAACACTCTGGGTGAGTTTGTCAAATCAGCCGAAGAAACGAAGACAGGTACATACACATCTTATGTCAGAATTTGTGTTTATATGGATCTCAACCAACCTCTTCCAGATGCGGTAAACCTCTCTCACTTTGATAAGAACTGGTTACAACTGATTGACTATGAACATGTGCCCTTTCGCTGTCGAATATGTCATGAGCTGGGGCACTTATTCAGGGACTGTCCTCTAACTCAGAAACCCTCCCCTGCTTCGGATCAGGAAGTCTCAGATGGATCTGGATTCATCAAGGTAGCACGTCGCCGAAGGGAAAATAAGAAGCCCGCCCTGAAACCAAAAGTAGCGCAATCCAGTCAACCAAAGCCATCCACCAGCAACAAATTTGACACCCTAGCCGACCAATCTGAAACTCAAATGAACTTGTCAAAAACAGCACCTACGAACAATGAAAATAGCAAAAAAGAAGGATCCACCAGGGTTCAATCATATACTAAGGGCAAGGAAGCTTCGACCTCAATAGAACAACAAGATGTGGCATGGAATACTCAAGATAAACCAATGGAGAATCCACTATCAGGTATTGGTACAAAAGAAGAACCAATGGAAGATCAAGACTACTCTCACTTTATGGATGAAGAAACAGACACAATAGATATAGGGGATATGGATCTCTCGGGACTGGAAAAGGCATGCACCACCAACAATTTTGACAATATTCCAGCAAGACAGCTAAAAAACTTGGAAGAGGTTCTATCAAGAGCTCAAAGGAAAAAATATTTAGGTATCCAAACAGGCAGCTCTTGGGATCGGTGACTCATTGCCAAGGACATCAAAAAGCGAGGTAGGAAAAGTGTCTTCCAAAGAACAATTAAGGTAGGGAAAATCTTACTGGATTCTGGCAGATATGCCAAGTTAACTAAGTACTTTAGTCCTGATATCAATCTTTCCCAATGAAGTTAATTTCTTGGAATATTAGAGGGCTTAACGGTCCTAGGAAAACCGGTTTACTCAAAAACATGATAAAGAAAGAAAACCCTCAGGTTATCTTCTTGCAAGAAACAAAGTGTGACACCATAGTGTTGTACAAGCTAGCTAATAAATTTTGGCCAGGAAGTCATAATACAGCAGTTGATGCAAATAGAGCCTCAGGAGGCATTGCAATCATATGGGATTCGAGAGCGGTGGATCTCACCAACTTTCATGCGCACAGGAGCTTTCTCCAAGCCACATTTCACATCTTAGGAACCAGTCAATATGGGCTCCTAACTAATGTTTAATTTCCACAAGAAACTCATCAAAAAGAAAGGATCCTCAACTCCATCTCGGCACTTAATCAAAACAGAACATTTCCTCTTTGGATTGCAAGTGGAGACTTTAACATGATCACAATAATGGAGGAACGAAGAGGAGGTAGGGGCAGAAGTTCTCAGGATGGAACACTCCTGATGAACTTTATTCAAAATAATTGGCTCATTGATCTCCCCTTCAATAATGGCAATTTCACATGGAATAACAAACAAGCCGGCAACCTCCAAATTTCATCTCAGTTGGATAGGTTTCTTCTCTCAGACAATGCCATTCATCTTGGAGGGGATTTTGCTGCTTCTATCTTTCCCTTCACTGGTTAAGATCATTGGCCCATTTCCCTCCATTGGTCTTGACCGGGGAACAATATTCGCAGACCTTTCCACTTTGAAGCCTTCTGGCTGACCCAACCTGACTTCCATCAATTCATAAGCACTAAATGGAATAGCTTTCATCCTCCTCCAAGGTCCAAAATGTTCCAATTTCAACAAAAACTCAAGCACCTCAAAGCCAAAATCAAATATTGGAATAGAACCACTTTTGGCAATATTCTACATAGGAAGGCAAACATTGAACAGGATATGAGGCATCTGCAGCAAAAAATCATCACTCAGGGTATATCCGACGATCTTGCTGACCAGAAAAAAACTCTGGAAAAGGAACTAATGGAAAAAGACAAACAGGAAGAAATGTTATGGAAGCAAAAATCAAGAATTAGGTGGCTCAAAGAGGGTGAGAAAAACACTAAATTCTTTCACTATACCACAATCCAACGCAGAATGCACAATAATATTACTCACATTCAAAATGAGCAGGGAGCTAAACTTGAAAAACATGAAGAGATCGAGGCCGAACTCCTCAATCACTTCAAGCAGGTGCACAAAGAACCAAGCATTGACCATTCTCAATGCATTCAAAATATCACCAGCAAAATTCCCAAACTCATATCTGATTAGCACAATCAAATGCTCCTCAAACTGGTCGATCTTCAGGAAGTGGAATCTACAGTTAAGCAACTAAAAGCCGGTAAAGCTCTAGGTCCGGATGGTTTTACTTCCAATTTTTTCCATCATTTCTGGGATCTCATAAAGAATGATGTCTGGCAGGTAGTGGAAGAATCGCGCTCACTTCGATGGATGTTTCCAGGAATGAATGCCACCTTCTTAGCTCTGATTCCTAAGGTTGAGAAGCCTTGCAAACCAGACAAATTCAGACTGATTGCTCTCTGCAATATCATTTACAAAATCATCTCAAAAATTATATCCACAAGACTAAAGCTTCTGCTTTCTCTGATCATCTCGCCGAAACAGTCTGGATACGTGGAAGGGAGACAGATAACGGATGCTATCATCCTCACGCATGAAATCATCCACTCCTTGAAGACCTCCAAAAAGCCAGGTATGCTTCTTAAACTCGACCTCTCAAAAGCTTTTGATAGCCTCAGTTGGACTTACATGGAAAAGATCTTACTGGCCTTTGGTTTCAATGCTTCCTGGGTTCGCTGGATTATGAGCCTCCTAACATCCTCCTTCTTCTTGGTTTTAATCAATGGCATCCCCTCTGAAACCTTTCATCCATCCTGGGGCATCAGGAAAGGGGATCCCCTCTCCCCTTTCCTCTTTATCATAGCGGCGGAAGGTCTTGGGTGAAGCATCAAGCATGCTCAACAAGCTAATCGCCTCAAAGGTCTCTCATTTCACAACACCCCTGCAGCTACCCACCAACAATTTGTGGATGACACCATGCTTTATGGGCACCCATCTGTCCAGGAGGTTAGGTAGCTCAAATCACTTTTAGCTGACTTCTCAGAAGCCTCTGGGCAGCTATCAATCAGTCCAAGTCTCAAATCTTCTTTTTCCAAACCCCCTCTACTATCCAGTCAGCCATTTTACGAATCCTCAAATTTACCTCAGCCAAGCTACCCTCCACGTATGTGGGTGCCCCCCTCATTGCCTCCAACTTGAAGCATTCAGCCTGGAAATCTCCCTTAGAAAAGCTGGAAGCCAAACTTTCCTCGTGGACCCATAGATCCCTCAATATGGCAAGCCGTCTAGTCCTTATCAAAGCTATCCTTCAAGCCATGCCCCTCTACCTTTTCTCCATTCTTTCAGCCCCTAAATGGGTTCTCAAAGAGCTCAAAGCCATCCAAAGAGCCTTCCTCTGGGGCAGTAGTGGGCTTCACCACAAATGGGCTTTGGTCAAATGGGAGACTGCATGTCTTCCTAAAAAAGGAGGTGGCATTGGATTGCAAGATCCCACACACACCAATGTCGTCATGGGAGCTCGTATCTGGTGGAGATGGCTCTCGGGCTCTCTCACTCCATGGACCACCTTATGGACAGCTAAATATGTGGGAAACTGTCCCAGAGAGGATCTTATTAGAATATCTGAGCTATGCAATGGTTCAATTATTTGGAATTCGACAAAAATTCACAGGAACCTCATTCAGCAGCACAGTTTTTGGGAGGTTAAAGGCGGAGATCAGGCACGGTTTTGGGACAACTCTTGGCAACAGTCGCCCAAACTAAGAGAACTCTTCCCGAATATTGCACCTGGGGAACAGGATCTCCATCCGCCCATCACGGTTGGAAATCTCTGGAATATCACGGCCCAACAAGACATTAGAAAATGGCACAAAGCATCTCAGATTATAGCTAATGGAACGACACAAGAAGAACAAACTCTGGACACAGAACTAGCAAAAGGAAAATACAATGTTCAGAGGGAAAAGATGTTCTCAGATGGGGTTATGAAGAAAGAGGCCCATATTCCACAAAAGAGGCTTACAATCTTCTAATTAAAGACCACTCCAGGCCCGATAAGATATGGAGCAAGATATGGGATTCCTCTATCTGGCCGAAAATCTCCACCTTTCTCTAGCTCCTCTACCACAAAAGGGTTCTAACTTGGGATAACCTGAGGAAAATAAATTTCATTGGCCCCTCCATATGCTTCAATTGCAAAAAAGAAGAAGAGACCATTGAACACCTCTGGTATAACTGCCCATTAGCGCATAAGCTCTGGTAAAAAATAAATTTTCGTTGTCAGAAAGAGACAGGCGCGAATGGAGACATAACGGCTACTATATGCAACTGGGACCCCCACCCCTATCAAAGCAAGATTCTCAATTACATGTGGAAGCTCATCCCAGGCTTTGTAACATGGACCATCTCGAAAGAGAGAAATGGCAGAAATGGATGAGATCTGGACAAACATAAAGAAAAATCTTGAAGAAACCATCTCTCTAAAAACTTGGTACCAGGAGGATCTCCCCACTCTCCCTCAGGAACAATCAATTTGGAACAATTGGGAATTCCATAGAAGGCAAGATCAGTTAGTCAAAGTAACTAGGCCCCCTAACGGTTCACCTCCGGGGAAGTGGTCCTCTCCCCCAAAAGATATGTATAAATTCATTTTCGATGGGGCATCCAAGGGTAATCCTGGGCACTCAGGATTTGGAGGAATTATTAGAGATCGCAAAGGGAACAATATCATAATCTTCCTGGGATATCATGGTTGGGATACCAACAATTCTGCTGAGTTAGAAGGCCTTTGGCAAGGGCTCCTAATTGCACAAGAAAGGAACCTTTTTCCGATCATTGTTGAGGGAGATTCTCAAATCCTTATTCAAATGGCTACGAAGATTCTCCAGGGTTTCCCTTCTTCCAAAGTTTGCAATAGTTGGAGAATGGCTCAAAGACTATTGCATATGGAGAGACGGATCAGTGGCAATAGGGCGATCTCATTCACCCACGTCAGAAGAGATGGGAACAACGTTGCGGACTTTCTTGCCAATGTGGGAGTGGACTGTGGTCGACCTCTTCTGACTGGAGCTCCAACAACACTCCTACTGGATTCCCAATTGCTTGATTTCAACAATCTGGTGCAAAGGGAAAAACCTGAGCCTGCAGAAGCGCTCCCGGATCCGGGTGATCCTCCTGCCATAAATGGCATTCATGCAGCATCACCTCGCCGCGTACTGCCACCTGCTCCACAGCGTGGAGCCCCAGGTCTCGACTGGAGGCGGGAGGAATGTTTTTATGGCCAACGGACGGAGCAGGACGACGCCATTAATGGAGGCCGAAGCCCAACGCAGCCTGTTGGTTATTATTTACATGGGGGCTCCCAGTGATTTTACCATTCCGTCGGTTCAGGATTTTGTTGTTCAGTTCATTTTGAGAACTGAATGCGAAGGTGAGAGGGCGTCTAGCCTCAGAGGGGAAATTCGAGCTGGTTCTAGCTCGAATTTGCAGTGCTTCCACTCTACTTGTGTCCTACGCACTGGAAACCCTTCGGTGGCTTGGTGTAAGTGGTTCATTCGTTGTCACATAAGTTACATCTGCCCTGTCTCTCGGTTTTGTGCTTCTACTGTGTTTTGCTCTGCTTTTCGATTCAGTTTTGTGCCCTCAGTTCATCGGAGGCATAATTCTGGGTTTAGAACTGGTTCTGTTGAGTTTTCGGTGACTGTCAGCATTATGAAGCAACCAGGGAAACGCACCTACTCAGGTGAACGACTTGGTAGGAGCAAGCATCCCTCCACTCACCCTCAGCCCACCCCGCTGCTCACAAGCATTAATCTCACTTCCTCCCCTGAGGATCCTCCTCCCAGCAACCCCACTCGCCATCTAATTCCAAACAGTGCCTTTCAGTCCACTCATTTCAAATTCCAGAGTAATTTGAACCGCCCTCTGATTTCAGCCCAGATTACCATCCTCATGTCTGAAGAAGTTAACCAGGTGCCCCCTATTTCGTGCATTAACCCCAATTCCTCTCACAGTAGTAAGCGTTCCTCAGCCAAGAATGCCATGGATGTTAAAAGGGAGGCTGAACCTATTATCCAAGTCGATTCGCCACCCTTAATCCCTCCCCTGGTTGACTGTGTTAATTTGGTAATGGACCCCGACGCTGGTACCACCAACAAGATGCAGGAGGGCAACGTGTTGGGTGACAAAGAAGTGCTCAGCCAGGACGACGAGTGCCAGTAGGCCGAGGAGACATAGGGGGACGAGGAAAAGTGAACAAGTGGTACTTTGGGTCGCTCTTTTTGGCTCTCTGGTGGATGCTCCGGAAGCAATGCCCAGTTTTGGGTTTCTCCTCGCCGTGGCGTTTGTTTGGTTCTTGGTCTCGGGATCTTAGCTCTGTTGTTATGCTTATCTTCCATTCTATCTCTCTCGGCATGTTTGTAAAGCCAACAAGATTGGCTGTATTTTTTTTGAGATTCCCCGGTTTCTACAGTAATGGGGAAATTTTGTAATGTATTAGGCTTGCGGGCTCCTGCCCCTGTAGCTGCCATCTTATGTAAAATTATTTTGTTTACCAGTTAATAGAAATAACTGTTACAGAGAAAAAAAAAATATAATCATTTAAATAAAATAATTATTAATTTTTATAAAAAAATTTAAACTCAAACAATGATTAGAACTTTCTATATCAAATATTTTTGTTCTATCACACAATGACTTCCACTCACCTCTTCACTCATTAGTTCCCTACTATCAATATCCTGAATTTTAACCATCCACGTGGATTTCTGCAATCTTGATCTCGATTCTCCATCGTTGAAATGGAAAACAAAACTACGTTTAATAGCATAGCATTTTCCTTATTCAAGTACTTACTAATTCACCAAACCTTTCATTAATGTCCAATCTTCGAAAAATTCCCATAATTAACTTTTCGCAAAGTTATACCATGCATATAAGATTAAAGTATTAAAGATGTGGTTACTTTTCAAGCACCTTAATTTTGTTTTTCAAGCACCTTAATTTTGTGGTTAAGTGTGGAAAGTATATTTTTCCATAAAGACTCCTCTTGTTTCGTTGAACGAAGTTGTTGTTAAGTGTGGAAAATTAGGAAGCCTGGTAATAGTCTGATTTCTTGTTATTAAGTGTGGGAAATTAGGAAGCCTAGTAATAGTCTGATTTATTGTCTTAACTAAAAAGAAATCTAATCTCGTATAGTAAGAACATATGTACTTCTCTGATTCAGGTATAGAATAAAGGTAATGCGTTATTGATGGCCATGGTTCAAAGGAAAGGGGGGAAGGCAGCTTCCCGGGGTAATCCCGTTAGGTTCAACCCATCACCGCACACCATCAAAAAATGTGGTTCCAAGTGGTTGCGTTGTATAATAGGACCAAAATAAAATTGTTACGGGTGGTTGAGTGATGTAATAGGAGTGATCAACACTTTTGTGTAACTTATCTTTTTTAATGTGATGATTTAAATTATTTTAAATTGAGTCAAAATTTATAAATATAATTTTATAGTTAAATTTTTTAAGCTCAGAAATAAAATTTAATGTTGAATTTAAAAAATATTAGAAGATAAAACAAAAAGAAAAGAAAAAGTTATATAAATTTATGTAAATTTTCACAAATTTTATCACTTTTTTAATACATAAAAATTTCTTATGACAGTGAAGAATTTTCTAAAAATTAAAATTTCTTTTGATTGTCAAAAAAAATTGAAAAAAAACTTTTACAGTATAAGAAGGGAAACACTCATATTAGTCTTTATTCTGGAATGGGAAAACGAGAAACACTCATATTAGCCTTTATTCTGAAAAAAAAAGTTAAACCTTAAACCATAGAAAAAATTATGGTGAAGATCTAGATTCTTAAAAGAATAGAAAAAATTATGGTGAAGATCTAGATTCTTAAAAACAATTGACAAGTCTATGCAATTGAGGATATTAGTATTAAAAAACAATGGACAAGTCTGTGTAATTGAGGATATTAGTATTAATTTAGGATAGAGACAACTTCAAAGATAGCTAGGTTCTTAATAAAAAGATGAATGTCTATGTAATTGATGGTAAATTTAGTATTTAATATTAATCTACAATAGCGACAGCTTTAGAAAGAGCTAAATTCTTTAAAAGAAATATATTAAAATTTACTATAATATATGAATATTTCTTAAATGAAGAACTCAAGAGAATCCATTGTTACTTAAAGCATAATAAAGTAATGAATAATTGCTAATTTATACCATCAGATTTCAGCGAAATTAATTAAAACCATAAACAAACAAACAAACACAGAAATGTATGACATTGATAGCCTGCTCTTTGAGATCCATCGACACGTTGTGGGTAGAAAGAGCGTCAATGGGTGGGTGATCGAAATATCATCCGTTACATTTATGGCCATAAATTTCAACAATGTGGCCATCTAATATCACCTAGGATCATTCTCTCTCATCGCCTAGTTTCTCAAATTATTAATTTTCCTCCTCTGCAATTGATGATAAATTTATTGTTAATATATAATGGAGACAACTTCAGACAATCTTAAAGTGGTAGAATCCCAGTCAGTAGGCTACTCTCTCAGTGTTTGAGGTAGAAATATTTCCATATCGATCTCTTATATGCAATCTTATCTTTTATTTTAAAGAGGGACGGAATGCTTAATTTTACAATGCCATATGATCAATATTATTGTTAGAATTTGAAAATGAAAATTTTGAAGAGTCTCGATATGATTTTTTTTTAAACATAAATTAGTAGAGATTAGATTAAAATTTGAACCTAATCACACGAAATATTTTGGAGATAGAAAGCATTATTTAAATTTTTTTTATAGAATCCTCTAAGGAGGCATTGCCTTATGTACCAAAAAAGGTTATGACAGAAATAAAATGTAATATTGAAACAACATTCATACATCCTATGAAATTATTCTAACAACATAACACCTTTACAATATGAGGTTATCAGAAAAGGAAAACAAAAACATTCGTTAGAGGCTTTTTAAGATCTAAATTCCAATTTACTGTGGAATGGGTTCAAACAGTACTGGCAATATCCTAGTTTTCTGAAGCATGAGGTGTTTTCTTTAGTTCCTCTATATGTAGCCATAAAGAATCAAGTTCATCGTCCCAATGGGAGAGTTTGACCTTTAGTGAGTGAAATGCCTTGATGAGGAAGATAAGAAAGTCTCTCTATTGATGTAGTTTCCATTTTATTTCCATGTTCTCCATCCGAAGGGCCTCAGTTTGACGATTGCAGACATTATAGGAACTAGTGCCTCTAGAAGAAGTTGAGCTACTTGTCCTAGTAAGCGTGACTAATAGTGAAATAGGGGGGATTTGAGTGAGAGAGTGGGTTGGGCTTAGGGGGTTCGAACATGAGGCGTTAGAGAAATCAATGGTGGTTCAAAACAATCGTTGGGCATAAAATTGGTAGTAGTCACATAGAATAAATGAGCAATAAAAAAGAAGGTCAACCTAGACACAATTCTTTCATGAGGATTCACAAGGATTGGGAAAATTGAGCGAACCCAAAATAGAGGGAGATTCCAAAGAAGGTAAACTAATAACCAAGGGTGACGAATCGCAAGGAGAACTAAGGATTTCTCCTTAGGGAATAGAGGAAACCAAGAAGTAATAGAGTTTAGGAAAAGACTGACATGTGAATTTTTCTCTTATCATTGAACTCCTTACTTTTGAGGCAACCACGAGCCTGACAGTTACCGCTTCTATGCACACATTGGGAAATCTCTCGAGTCCTTATGAGAATATTGCTCCACTTGACATTGAGGAGCCAATTACATATCCAACTGATGTTGATAGAACATATGTTCATGCAAAGTCAATTGTATAACCTAGTATCGCCAAAGATGGCATACCATATCTTGTTCATAGAATGAATTGACATAGAAAGCATTTGGGAGCAATAGGGAGGATGACCCCGCTATAATTTCACCTTGGTATAACAATGAAAGATCCAAACATAGGCCATGAATGTAATGTAGTAGTCATTGGCCTCACACGATGTGGTTGTTGAATCACTATTAATATTCATGATGCCTAATATCTCATAATTCATCAGAGAGCAAGGTGAATGTTCAATTCGAGGTAAGTGTTTTCTTTCGAACACTAAGGAATAAGAGTGTGGATTAAATGGGTTAGCCTCTTCTTCATGGTCCTCTTTCTCATTTAATGTCATGACATCAATCATATACCATTTCATGTGACCATTAAACTTCATATTTCCCTTTATATTTCCACCATGAATAAGATATCCCATGGATGGCATGAAGTTTTAATGGATCAAAATGATAGCTAAGGTATGATTCCTCAATTCTTAGAGAAATTTATTTCTATTTGGCCCACATTGAGGAGGTAGGCTAGATTGGCTTGATGACCTGCTTCTAAATTTTGACCTCTCAAAATATGGAAGAAATACTTTGAGGTAAAGTGTTCCAAAGCATGTTCAATCCTTTGTAGAAAGAGCTTGAGATGATTCTCTTTAAGAGATGTGCCACTACTCAAATGTTGTATAACAATCAAACAATATGCCAATATTACTATCTCAGAGATTCTCATATCTTAAGTCAATTTGTGCCTAATAATCAACATAGATTTTCACTTGGTTGTTGGCCTTATTGCCCAACCCCCAATAATACTTAGTAACTAGTTTTCCTTTCGGATTAAATATAACCCCTCTCACTCCTACTACCCTTTAATACAAAAGTTAAATTTATATAGAGTGTTTTTGGGTCTTATAATAAAAAGAAACCATAAATATAATTTATGACTTTTTGAGATTTTGAATTTGAAAATTAAACTTATTATACATTAACACAATATATATTTTTTTTCTAAATAAGATTAATTCTATTAACAAAGAACGAGATACAAATACAACGTGACCGAGGTCAAAACTTTGCTCTAACGAGAGGCAGAACTGTAAAAAAAAAAAAACAGATGAGAAGACTGACTGTAGGTAGTGATCTAATTGTTGTGCCTATTTTAAGGACCCATGCAGGGGGCCTGTCTGAGATTCACTTGATAATAAAAAATTAACGAAAGTGCCAAAAAATACCAGAAAACCACAAAATTGTTTGCATTACAAACTTGCCCAGTGGTGAGGGTCGCACTACGAAAAGATGAGGCATGGCTGAATGAACTAGTCATCTGGAGGCTCTTCCTCGATACAACACCAACCATAATTTGGCAAATCCCCTGCTTGATCCTCATTCTCACCAGAGGGACCAGGGTCAATCAGCGCCATCCCCTCATCCTGCGCACTTCGAACCTGTACATTCAAATCCTATCGAGACGCAATTCCAACTCCCAGCTGGAGGGAAGAAGATGGAGCAGAGATTTCCCCCAAGCCTCCCGGATGAGTACCACCGTCTTCCATCTGATTATCTTCATGGAAAACGACTGAGAAATGAGTAGTTATCCTGGGCCGATTCAGATTGCTATTAAAGGTAAAGATAGCAGAGCTAGATGAGGAAGGAGGCCTAGGATGGAAGATGGTGGAATGGAGCCGCCCTCTCCCACTACGGGTGCTGGGGTAGTGGCCTACCAATAGTTCACTAGAGAGGGAAGGTGAATCAGAGGATGAACTAGTAGGTGTGTGCCTCTGCTGGCCTCTTCGGCATCCCATTCTTTAGGGAAGACGAAGCATCTGGGATAGAGAAACAATGGAATACCAGGAATGCAGAGCAGTAGCAAGGGCCGGGGAGTGGCAGCATCTTTGCCTACAGAACGGACAAAATTTACAGCAGAGACCCAAGTTCCACGAAGGGAGCCAATGTAAAAGTTGAAGCCTCTTCACCAGGAGAGCAGAGCTGAGCTCTGAAATGTTCCTTCCTACGACAGAGCCGACATCCCACAACTCGAAACCAGAAACAAGCTCAAAGATAAGGAAATGAATCACTGAGACAGAGACATCAAAACAACAGGCCGAAATCTAGGAAAGGAACGAGAGGAGGAACATAATCCACTCCGCCAAGAGAGCCAAGCCAAGCGATAGAGGAACCTTAAGTTTTGGGAGACCTCAGGAACGACCAAGTTCACAACAGGCAACCGGAGAATATAAATGAGACCAGAGGCGAGAGAGTGAATCAAATGAAACAACAATGTTGAATTCATCGCATACCTGAGATCTCTCCTGGCCTTATCCTCCATTGGCATGCCTCGGGGGCCTCCTTCCATAACTATTGCATTGAAGAGCCTTGCCTTCGGATGCAGGCCGAAGCATGCGGAGGGAGAAGCTAAAGCGTTGGACATGATGTGAGAGTCGAATCCTCTGGCATGAGAGCTAACAAACCAAGCTCTGTGCACATGCCAAGAGCCATCTTCCTTACCATTCTTTAACACATTGTACTTGGAGGGCAGGTGGCTATCTGCCTCGCCCCACCCCTGTCCTGTCGTATTTAAGGCCACCTCAAACACCCACATCCGGGAGACATTAACATGATATATTATAATGGGAAGCAATCATAAATAAAATCTGTGGTATTTTTAACATTGGAGGAGGATGGGTATTAAGGCATAATAGGAAAGGAGAGAATCATATGTAATGCATTCAAATAGATAAAACATGAAATATAGACAAACATAAATGGCAAGTATTTTTAATACATATATGGTACATCCCTAAAGTGCATTATTAAATGTCCTCAGGGATGTTTACTAGTAAAATATAGTGACTCAATTTGAACTTATTAAGCTATTGAAAGAGAAGAGGAATATCAGTTAGAAACTTGATTATTTCTAGAGAAGGCATACTTTAAAGAAAATAATTAGAATGTTTTCAATAAAATTTTAAGGGAATTCTTTTGGAGTGGCAAGTGTAGGATGGGTACTTTTTAAACCATGAGGAAACATTATGATTTATTTTCATGGAGCATGAGAGTAGGTTCAAATGACTTAGTCAAACATTACACCATGTATTAAGGTGTAGTTCTAGCCTCATCCTAGTACATCCAAAAGCTCACCATTGTTGGAGACTCTAAAAACATGATCTGAAACTCCCAAAATGACTCTTCTCCCTTTTATGCCCATCTAAATTTAATATTCTTATGATTTTGTGTTTCTATTCAATCCTTTACGCATCTCTCCTTATTTCATGTACTCCAAATCAATAATATATTAGAAACCTCCAAACAAATTGGGATTTACAAGAAACAAATAGGGTATTAATTGATAATAGTATTTATTCTTACCTCTCAATCCCTTAATGGATGGAACCTCAGATAATGTTCTTATCTTCGACTCCCATATGGATTCCCTCTCTTACCCATGTATTATATTTTCATGCCTCTGATTAGGTTTGGAATTATGACCATGCCAAGGTTTGCTCCTATACCTCTCCCATGCCTTTTCCTATTTCTTCATTTGTTTTTCATTGTAATAATGGATCCTCCTATTTGATTGCTTCATAGTTTTAGATTGTGGGCTTCTACGTCTTATGGGAATTTTTATTATGGATAATTTTATCAATAAAAAAATTGTCATTTCCCTATGCTACTTCCAATTTCAGTGCCTACTACCTACATGCTACCAAAGCGATTCCCCAACCACTAACCCCCTCGTCTACTTCTAATCCATCTATTCCATCATTGAAGTTTCTATCGTAAACAAAACCAAGTTATATTATGAGCCAAGTTAGAAATATGAGGATGAGGAATTTAAAGACTTGACTCATCAAATTTTCTTCTCAATATTTGGATTTTGAGATTCGAATCCCAAGTTGAGACCATGTTAGATACATTTATCTAGAACATTAAATTTATTTGAAAAATGAATGATGAATGTGAGACCCTTTATTCCTTGATAGAATACCTATGGACTACAAAACCAAAAAAAAAGGGATCTCCCCTTAAACTCACTCAAGAATAGTTCATCTGCCCCATGATTTCAATGTTCCTTAAGCTGAATACTTCGACTACAAGGAAAACATGGGATGCAGTACAACTTAGCATGCGACAACCCATGTAGCTAATCCCTCCTTGGATACTATTTTGAATTGTAATTCATGTAATAATTTGGAAATGTAACACATTGAATGGATGAAGAAGTGGACATAAATTCAGAGGACTGAGGACGAGGAGGAGTTACTTCTAAACCCAAGCTGCTCACGCTTCAGCCTCTCAATTTTGAGTCATCCATTTCTCTACCCATTTGTTCCAATTTATCCTCCATAAGACCCACATCCTCTACTTTCTTTGATTTTGTAATCTATATCAATCTATGAGTTCTTCCCCTATCATTTTCCAATTTGAATAGGATGGGGACTGTAAATTTCTCAGGTATAATCCTACACACCTCTGCAGATTTATAAAAGGATCCAAGTTCAAGTTGTGGTTCAGGCCCCTCGAGTTCTTAGGGATATACTCCTTCCTCTTTTGATGTGGATTCCCTTTCCTATAGCACTTTCTCCTGAACCTATAACATTTTTTTTCTTTCCTATAGTGGCATATTCTCTTCATGTAGCTCCCTTTTTTTCTCTTGTAGAACCCTTGTCTTCTCCTGTAGCAAGGTGGCTTGTTCTTTGAGTGGCCAAGATGTGACTTCTATAGTGGTGGAACTCCCTATAGTAGATAAAGGCTATTTACCTTTGTCCTTAGGGGAGACGACCTCCTCAATTTTCCCTTCACAAGGACCCAATTCTTTTTCTTGGCTGGCTGACTCATAAATTTTAATTGGGACTATCAAAGGAGGTTTAGGCTTCCCTTTCTTGATCTTGGCACTCTTTGTCTTCTTAAATTACAATTGGATCTACTTAGTCTACATTTTCTTGGGCTTGATAGGTGTGCTAAGTGTGGCCTAGGTATCACCCACTTCTTGTTATGTGTTCCCCGGTGAGAGGTTTATTTTCTTCCCCTATTCTCCTATCTTTTGCGATCTAAAGAGCTCTGCAAGGGTCTCTTCTTCTACTTTATTTTCCTCCTTCCTCTTCCTTTGTCTTTTCTCCTCCCCTTTTCTCTTCTTCCTCATCTTCTTCTTGTTTCCTACCTGCGATACTAGATTTTGGTGTCCCTTCTTGTTGTGTTGAGGTAATGGCTTATGTCGCAATGAAGGCCTACCTATCAATGTCCACAAAGTCAGCCCACAACACATGGATTTTGAGATGGCTTAAGGAATCCATCATAATGAGTCTGAAGAGGCCATTATGAGCAATGTATTTGTGCTTTTCTTACCCTACTCTCAGGCTCATTTGAAATATAGATTGAAGGAGGAAATGTGGAACACTAAGCTTTCTTGGAATGAGAAATTATGTTTGGAACCATAGCTCATAGAGCAGCCTAAATTGATAGGAATATACAAAACTCAACCTCCCATTGTAGGATATGTATTTGAGGATGTTATAGGCTATTTCATCCCAACGGTAGGGAAGGCTTTCTCTTCTTACTCCATTTTTGTCTTTAATAGGTTTCTCTTCAGGGAGGAAGAAATTTTTCTTGGCTGTGATAGGTATTTTCCTATTCTCTTTTCCCCATCAAACTCTTAAGGGTATGGTGGTCAATATGTTTATGAGATCTATGTTCATATGGATGGAAAGTCCCCTAAAAATAGTGGTAGCACTTTTGTCTACTTGAAAATTGAGGTCCATGGAAAACTCGCATGTTAGCTCATCATCATACCCCTTTAATTTCTCAAAGGACCCCATCCACTGATGTCTCAGAAAAATGTTTATCACAGGAGGATTTTCATTCATTCTATTGTTTTCTATGGGCTCTCTTCAATTGAAAACTCCTCCCATCGATTCTATTTTTACTTCCTTAAATTATTTAAGGGAATTCTTTCAAGATTTTTCTCTGAGTAGTCTAGGGTACAAAGGTCGAAATAGGGATGGTGATTCCTTATTTAGTCAAATAAGGAGAATAATGATACCCCCTACTTGAGTGAAAAACATCCTTTTCTCTTGCCTTGTCTTTCTTATGTGAGGAAATATTATTTTCAAAGGAATCTACCTCTTCAGGGGTTTGCTACATGCATAATTAACTTCATAATTGTATGGGGAGGATGAAAATTATGATTGTAGGATGACTTCTTGATGTTTATGGGGGTTTGGAGTAAACTTATGAATGATTTGGACTCTTTTCTGCCTCTCATCCCAATCTTGCAACACCTCATCTACATTCTTCTAGCAACCTTGATATTCCTATAACAATGGTGTCTGATCCTATAGCACCTACAAACCAATTCTATATCTATCTTGTAACACCCTAAGCAACCCCTTATAGCATCTAACTCGACCTTCGATATCTTTATGGGCCTCTCTAACTATTTTTTGGAATGACAATAATTACAAATGAAATCAAGCCTTGTCCTCTTATTCCACTTTTCTGGTAATGAGCTCATCATGCTTGGTGACCTGGCCTCTACATGTATTTCTTCTTTTAGTTGTCGTCCCCACTCCTTGTAATTATCACTCACCCTACATTGAATTTTCCATGTTTCATGGGTGGTTGATTATACTACAGTTTACTAATAAAAGGTGGCCAATTTTACTAGCCACCTCCAACCCATGAAAACTGTATTCTCACTCATTAAACACATTTTTTTACCATTACACGCATAGGGAAGAGGTGAGGGGCATCATACCTGAGCCTACCTATGATGTTGAGTTGTTGGAGGTGCATCAATGTTTCTATTGAACTAATGATCAATCAACTGCTCTGTAAAGGTGATATCTTCCATTGTCTTTCTTGTGCACAAGTTGTGATTAAACAAAACAATATGGTGATGTATTTAACTCATGGAGTCTTTATTTCATGTATGTCCTTTCCAACGTTCAATATGTTGTTGTTGGAGTGGATTGGTGACCTTTAATATGATCCTCGGGGATGGGGTGACTTCTCTAAGCCTTAGGGATGTCCTCTTGATGTGTCAGGGTGACAAAATATTTATTTTAGAGTTGTAATATTCCTAGGTCTATGGTTTTGTTGGATCTGTGTAGGATGATAGAAGATTGATCTCCATCTTATAGCAGTCACATAGTTCCTTCTCAAAACCTTATATTTCATTCAAGGACTTGTATAAATCATGGTGATCCTAGTGACAGGGACATAAGCTTCTAATGGTGGTGAAATTTTGTGAAAAAGAATGAAGGCATTGTCCCTGTTTTTGTATTTTTTCATGGTCAAAGGTGGAATATTGAGGATGGGGTTAGCTAAATGGAGTTGAGGATAGTTGAAGGAGGTTTGATGGACCTCTTCTAACATTTCCCGAGGAAAAACATGACTTTTAACGCCTTTGTAGAAAAACCTGTAGATTCACAAGCTAATGCAATTTTATAAAGCAAGAGATAAGAATCTACTTCTACTCTTTATAGTGGAAACACATAAACACCGAGAAAACAATAATCAATAGAGGAAGAATCAAAGACACATAACACAATAAATATCTAGGGAAAGCCACAACTCAAAACCCCATTATCTAATTTGTATTAATCCAGAAAATTAATATGAAATTACAATGCTTGTTCTCTCCAGAACAATCCCAACATTCAACAAATTTAATCTCCAACTCATAAGCAATCTCAAGGCCAAATATTAGCCAATTCACAAGCTCTCCAGGTCTCTATTCCAATGCGTAATTCCTATGAAGGATAACTTGTATGTAAAGGGAAATAAAGCCTCTAAAAATAGTGAAATCCCTCAAGGATCAGTTCTTGAATGCATGCACTATCAATGCAACTTAGAAAAATCTAAAACAATTAGTACATTGTCCCTACACTCTAGTCTCAATGGGATCTTTCTCAAAATCGACATGCATGAGTTTATGATGGTGGAATATTCAGTTAACTAGAGTAGCACTAATTAGGTCACTAGTGTCCTGACTCGTTGTTTACTCACTATTAGTTCCTGAAACTGATTGGAACTAATTTAAATAGACTTAACTCAATAAGATGAGTTAACTAATTACAACTCATTCATAAGTCATCCTAAACTCCTATAAGTTAGGGAGAACATATATGTGTCTTCTAGAAGACTTCCAATTCGAATTTCCTAAATTAATTAATTTAATTAAACTTAATTAATTATTTTACAGTTCTTGTGAGAAAAGAATTCTATTTTAATTCACAGTTTAACTCAAGGAAAAATTAAACTGGAATTTCTTACTGCCATTTCTAAACACTCCCTCTCAACAAGAAAGAGATCATCCACTACCCTGATCCTGTCTCTGTGAAACTCAAATTTACATCTTCGAAATGCATTTTTCAAGATGTTAGCATCTTGCTCGTTCGTGGGAATGTAATCTAACAACATGATCTACCTAAATACACAATCTCTGAGATGATGATAGCAGATATCTATATGCTTGGATCGGATAATGAAACACTAGATCTTTAGAGAGTTTGATACAACTATGATTATCACAATAAGTCACTGTCGGATCTGCCTGCTAACCAAAAAAACCAACCATGATCTTCCTCATCCAGATAGCCTCACATGTTACTGGACTTGCAACCATGTAATCTACCTCTGTTGAACTGAGTGCAACCGATCTTAATTTCCTGTTGTACTAAGAAACTATAGCTGACCCAATACTAAAGATCCCTGCTAATGTGCTCTTCCTGTCAGATGGACTCCTTTCCTAATCTGCATTGGTGAAGCCTTGAAGCTTCACTTCATCTGTCCATTTGTACCATAACCCAAATTGATTAGTGCCTATGACATATCTCAATACATGATTTGTCGCCTTCCAATACAACTTGGTAGGCCTAGACATCACTTGACTAAGTTGGTTAGCTGCATAACACATATTTGGTCATGTTTTCACCAAGTACATGAGTGAACCCACGAGCTACAAGAGTGAACAATAACTTCCACTATTTCTCCTTTAGTAACATCCTCCTTCCTCCAGTTACCAGCTAGAGGAGTCTCCATGGGTTTACTTCTCTCCATTTGGAATCTCTTGAGTATCTCATTGGCATACTTGCCTTGAGAAACAAACAACTCCCCATCTACCTGCCATAACTCAATGCCAAGAAAGTAATGCATGAGATCATCTACATAAAGTAAAATGGTCAAAATATTACCTTCCAGCACTATGTGATACAGTTTCACATATGTTTTTCTCTTTATGAAGCCAAACCTAGTGAAGTAGCTATCTATCATGGTGTACCAAGCATGGGTTGTTTGCTTCAACACATACAATGCTCTCTTGAGTCAACACACATGTGACTCATGGTCCAAGGTTTCAAAACCTTCAGGTTTCTCTATGTAAACCTCTTCTTAAATCATTCCATTCAGGAAATTAGTCTTCACATCCATCTAATGGATACTCCAATCCATCTCTGTGGATAGTGCGAAAACATATCTGATAGATAAGTACCTCGCAAAAGGAGCAAAGGTATCATCATAGTCAATCCCCTCTACCTGTGAAATGACACGGGCCATAAATATAGCCTTATGTTTCTCCACACTATCATCTGTAGCTGGCTTTACCTTGTAAAGCCAATGGGAGTTCACAACTGACGTGCCCTCCGGTCTCTGGAACACATCGCAAACACTATTTCAAACTATGGAATCATACTCCTCCACCATCGTGTTAACCCAAACTAGCTATTGCACTGCTTCCTGAAAGGAAGATGACTCTATCACAACATACGCACCCATAAGTGCCATGTATCCAGCGTACCTCTTTGGTGATATCCTCTGTCTGAGATGAGAAGAAGGTACTCCCACATTATCCCGTGCATCATCCGACAATCTATTAGCCTTTCTATTGCGCTTTATTCCCTCTTTAGAAGACTATGCTTGAGTGGATGTCTCCACTCCCACAACCTCTACATGTGGCTCCTCCACATCAATCTGAGGCTCCTCAATCTAAGGAACTAAAATTTCCTCCTCCACATGTAGCTCAAGCTCCTCTCAAGGGATACTTGCATGGCCTTCTCCTCATCAAAAATGACATTCCTGCGAACCACTGTCATCTGAACGGTTTGCATGTACACCCAATAGTTGTAGGGAGTATCAGGTTACCCCACAAATATCCCCAGCTCTGTTATTGGCTCAAGCTTCTTCCATTCATTTTTGGTCACGTGGAAATAAACTGATGACCCAAAAATCTTGGAGTGACCAACATCTAGCCTCTTACTGGAATAAGCTTCCTCTAGTGTTTTACTCTCAAGTATCTGATGTGCACTACGGTTCTGAACATAAAGCACTTTGTTGCATACCTTGACCCTCAAGTGTAGTGGTAGTCCTTGATCATGGAACATCGCCGTTGCTTCCCTTACTATGCTCCTGTTTTTCCTCTCAGCAACCCCATTGTGTTGAGGGTTATGAGTTGTCGTCAACTCTCGTTTAATCCCTTCCGTTGCACAGAATTTCTTAAAATCATTGGAGACATATTCTCCACTGTTATCACTCCGTACATATTTAACCTTCTTACCTGACTCTTTCTCGACCAATTCTTTGAATTCAAAAAACTTTGTAAATGTCTCATCCTTTCTCTACATAAAAAATATCCATCATTTACAAGAATAGTCATCTACAAATATAGCATAATACCTGTGTTTGGTGGTGGATACTGTCGAGAATGGTCCACACACATCTGAATGGACTCTCTCTAGAATAGACTCTGCTCAACTATCTCTATCTCTAAAGGAAGCCTTGGTGTATTTTCCCAAAGTAGAACCCTTGCATCTGTCAACTTTCTCAAGCATACCTTTGGGAAGACTGATAGAGATTTCTTGCAATATCTTCAAACCCCCATGATTGAAGTGGCCCAATTGCCTGTGCCACAACTCGCTGACATCTCATCTCAACATCTTTTCCACTTTTGAACTCAAAGCAACACAATCCTCTACCTCTATCTTATAGAGATTCTGAACTGGAATCCCTATCTTGTTTACTTGACCCGTGGTTATGTGTCGAAGGAACACCTTTCCTTTCGAAAAGATCACATCATAGCCTCTATGCTCAAACATGGCAACGGATACCAAGTTCTTCATCAGCTCAGGTACATGCATAACATTCTCGAAGGTGAATGGAGCCACATGATCCCTATGAAAATTAATAGTTCCCACACTAGTAACATTATACTTACCATCATCACCCATCTTGATATGCATCTTGAGATATTTCTCCTCTAGTTCACTGAATAACTCTTTATCGCCAGTCATGTGGAAAGAGGCTCCATTGTCTAAGTACCAGACACTTCCCATCATTGAAGAAAGCATGCATGCAATGAGGGAAACATCCAATTCGAATTGGGTGGCCAAAGCCTCACTCACTGCTCCATTGAGCACTTCTCCTTGGACTTATTTCATGGACAATTTATATGAAAGCGACCCATCTTTTGATAATGAAAAAATTTCACTTTTGACATGTCCTTCTTCTTACCTCCATGATAGGAATTTGACATCAAATGAGAAATTTTACCTTTCCCCTTCCTTTCCTTAATTGCTAAGGCATAATTCTCTTCATCATCAATATTTGATGAAGATCCATCCCTGGTGTTCCTCTTGATCTCATCCTGCATCAAATACGACCATAGTCATTGCTAATTTACTAGCTTCTCCCAACCATTGACAAAGTCCTGATAACTATGCCAACTCTTTGGGAGTCTAAGAAGAGCAAGGCTCACCATATCCTCCTCGGAAAACATGATTCCAACACTTACAAGTTCATCCTAACATTGAGTGAACTTGTTCAAGTACTTTGGAATCGTCTCCACTTTCTCCATCTTGATTTTATGAAGTTTATCCTTTAGTGGCAACTTCCTTTCATCACTGCTATTCTGATACAAGTCCGTCAATTTTTTCCTCTTAGCGTGCTGACTTTCCCTTCCATGGAGACTCAAGACAATTTCATCTTGAAATCCCTCAAGGATTATCTGCCTTGCTTTCACCACACACTTATTCCATTCAGCCAAATTATGTACATCCATAGCTGCTTGCTTGGGGATTTCTTTATCAATGAATTCCTTCAAGCCATTATCTTCTAGCATAGCATCCATCTTGTCCCTCCAGGCTATAAAATTAGAGCTTCTTTCCAAGGCATGAAAAACCCCCAACCAATGGAATACCATCTGCCGATCCTAAGGTATTTATGCAAATTTCACGTTTCCCTGTAACCCAGAAACTCAAAAATTTGAAATCTCCTCCAGAGAGATGATTTTAAATCAACGATATCATCCTCATCTAAACTCTAATTCACTCGATTTTTTTTTTTGAATTTTGGTATCTTTTCCCAAGGAATCCAAATCGGAAATTTGTTTCTGAAAAATTTTCACAAAAATTCTCAAAACATCTCTACAATATCTTGGCCAAAAAAACAATCTTGCTTTGATACATGTAGAAAAACCTGTAGATTCACAATCTAATGCAATTTTCTAAATAGAGAGACAAGAATCTACTTCTACTCTTTATTGCAGAAGCCCATAAACATCAAGCAAACAATAATCAATAGAGGAAGAGAATGAAAGGCACATAACACAATAAATATCTGGGAAAGCCACAACTCAGAACCCCAATATTTGTTTTGTATTAATATAGAAAATAAACATGAAATTATAATGTTTGTTATCTCTAGAACAATCCCAACACTCAGCAAATTCAATGTCCAACTCATAAGAAAGCTCAGGGCCAAAGCTTAGCCAATTCACAAGCTCTCCAAATCTCTATTCCAATGTGTAATTCCTATGAAGTATAGCTTGTATTTAAATGGAAATAAAGCCTCTACAAATAGTGCAATCCCTCAAGGATTAGTTCTTGAATGCATGCACTATCAGTGCAACTCACAAAAATATAAAACAATTAGTACATTTTCCCTGCACTCTAGTCTCAATCGGGCCTTTCCTAGAATTGACATGCATGAGTTTCTGATGGTTGAATATTCAGTTAACTGGGGTAGCACTAATTAGGTCAATAGTGTCCCAACTGACTGTTTACTCACTATTAGTTCGTGAAACTGTTTGGAGCTAATTTAATTGGACTTAACTCAATACGCTGAGTTAACTAATTACAACTCATTCATAACTATTCCTAAACTCCTATAAGTTAGGGAGAACATATACATGTTTTCTGAAAGACTTCTAATTAGAATTTCCTAAATTAATTAAGTTAATTAAACATAATTAATTATTTTCAAATTTCTATGAGAAAATAATTCTTTTTAATTCACAGTTTAATTCAAGGACAAATTAAACAGGAATTACTTGTTTCCATTTCTCAACACCCTTTTTCGAAGTAGATCTCAATCTTGTAGCATTTTTAGTTGATCTTGTAGCAGTTCAGTGCAATCATGTAGCACTACAAGGGTGAGGACGATTCGGGTGCAGTTGCTTTCTAGGTGATGGAGAGATGTAGGGAGATGCTTAAATGATGATGGAAATGTAGTGGTTAGGGTTGGGGAATGGAAAAATGGACCATCCACTTTGCTCCTTCAACTACTACCCACTTGACTGTCTAGAGTCCTACAAAAGAAAAATGTTAGCATAATTGATGTAAGGACTCCCTACCCTCTTTGTACTTCCCCCTTGTGTTTTATTTTTATTTTTCTTTTCTTCTTTTTTTTCTTGCTTTTTTTTTAGACATGAAGACTCCCTCTAGAGAGGTTTTCAATTAGCATGTCTTACCTAGGCACCTTAGAGGAGGTTTTCACCTGGGGATATTTTCATCTTATTTTTGTTTTCCTTTATTTTGCCATTGGGTTGCCTCATAGAGGTTTTCAACTAGGTCCATTGTTATATATATATATGTATAGTATTATATATATATATTATATATTATTATATAATATAAAATTATATATATACAAAATATACATATATATGTATATATAATATATAAATATTATTATATATATATATATATATATATATATATATAATAATATAGATATAGATATATTCCACCCATTGGTTAGAAGCTTGGTGAATTGAGGGTTGTGAGCTTCCCAATCACATTCATCTCCTTGCTAATTGAACTAATGAACTCCTCCTTGGATGAATTTCTTTTGCACATTTTCAATCGGTAACCATTATCACGCAAGGGGATATTGTCCTCATCAATTGTTCTAATTTGGACATATCCATTCTGATGAAATTTTTGCACTAGATAGGGGCCCAGCCATCTTGTCATTAATTTCCCTTTGAATTCCTTGAATATTTAATCATACAGAAGGGCCCAATCACCTTCTTTAACATCCCTCTCCCTAATGTGTTTGTCATGCCAAAGCTTCCTTTGCAGTTGGACTACCTCAGTGTGTAGGAGAGCTTGGAATCTGAATTCATCTAGACCATTGATTTGGAGTAGCCTCTCCTTCTATGTTGTAGTGAGGTCTAAGTCTA
This sequence comes from Pinus taeda, assembly GCA_000404065.3. NCBI lineage: Eukaryota > Viridiplantae > Streptophyta > Pinopsida > Pinales > Pinaceae > Pinus > Pinus taeda. The sequence goes on from APFE031702403.1 coordinate 68,822, forward strand.
ACTGAGATTCCATCCCTAGGGTATTTTATTCAAATTCAATGGACATAAGGGCCTTCTTTCCATAGACTAATTGAAATGGGGAAAATCTAGTGGTGGTCTTCCAAGTAGTATGGTAAGCCCAAGTGGGTTCTATAAGTCAGTTTTCACAATCCTTTCTATTGCTGCTAATAACCATGATCATAATGTTTTCCAAGGCTCGATTTGTGACCTCCATTTTCCCATTTTCTTAAGGGATATAGGTAATTGATGTCTTGTGCTTTTTGTGGTGTGGCTTCATGAAGTCTTCAATCAGATTCAAGGTGAATTGTTTCCCTTGATGAGTGACCAAATCCCTTGGAAAACAAAAATTCTAGAATATGTTATCCCCCATAAATTTAGCCACAATATGATCATTTTTTTCCTTTACTTCCTTTTCTTGAACCCATTTAGTCAGGAAATCAATGCAAACAATGATATACTTCTTCGGTCCTAATGGGGGATCAATGGGTCTAATGAAGTCCATGCCCCATTCCTCAAATGCCTCCAGGGTCACTTTAGGTTGCAGGGGAATCTCATCCTTGGGTGTGGGCTTTCCCATCCATTGGCACTCATCACATGTGGTGGTGTACCTCCCTGCATTTTGATTTAGAGTAGGATGGTAGTAACTAGCTTGTAGGACTTTGAAGTGTGTCTTCTTAGCAACAAAATGGCCCCCATAGGTTCCATCATGGCATGCTGAGGGGATCAAAGACCTCCTATTCTATAATGTAGCTTGTCAAAATATGATTTGGTCCCAACATAAAGAGATTTCCCTAAATCCAATTCAATGGGGAACATTTTTCTAATGATCTTTCTTTTCTCCCTGGAGGATAGTTTTGGAGGAAGCTTCATAGAAACCAAATAATATGCCATATCAACAAATCGAGGGCATCGCACTGAGATGGAGAAGATTTGTTCATCCAAAATCTGATCATCCACCATCTCCTTATTCCCTACAAGCAAATTCAGTCTTGACGAAAAAACTGCAACCACATTCTCTTTCCCTGGTTCATCAACAATAGTTAAATCAAATTGTTTTAATAATAACAACCATCTAATTATCATAGCATTGACATAAGGATTATTCACTAAATTCTTAATGGTTGCATGATTAGTGTGGACAAAAGTTTTATATCCAGTGATGTAGTGCTTAAACTTGTCAAAGGGTGTACCACAACTAGGAGTTCTTTTTCAATGACTGTATAATTGATCACCCTTAGAAAGGTTCTTACTGATGAAATATATCACATAGGATAAATTTTCTTCCACTTGTTCCAAGAATTCTCCTACAACTTTATCTGATGCATCTATGTGGATAAGGTAAGGAAATTCTAAATTGGGACACCTAAGGATGGGTGCAATGGTCAACTTCTCCTTTAGCACTTCAAAGCCCTCCTGAGATTTATCTGTCCAATAGAAGTTTGAATCTTTTGCCAGTAGTCTAGACAAGGTTGAATCTAGTTTACGAAAGTCGTTAATGAACCTTCTATAGTACCTGACCAATCCCAGGAATATTTTGACATTGCTTTCTTCTTTAGGGATATGGACCCTTTTAATGATGGTGACTTTATTGGGGTCAACCTATATCCATTCCTTAGATATGGAATGGCCTAGGACAATCCCTGCATTCATAAAAATATCACACTTCTTGGGACATAATGAAATATTTATATCAATGCATTTATTTAAGACTTTATACAAATTAGAAATAGCTTCTTGGAAGTCACAACCATAAGGCGTAAAGTCATCCATGTATATCTCAAAAGTGTCATGGACAAGGTCAAGAAAGATGCTCAGAACTTCCCTTTGGAAGGTAGCAGGGGCATTGCAGAAATTGAACAAAAGGACCCTATAGGAAAAGATACCCCAAGGACATGTGAATGTCGTCTTTTCTTGGCCCTCAGGGTTGATCTATATTTGGTTGTACCTAGTAATCTAGGAAGGAAAAAGATATCTTTCCGACAAGGCCATCCAGGACTTGGTTAATGAAAGGCAAAGGGAAGTGGTTCTTCCTTCTAGCTTTGTTATGTTCTCAGTAATAAACATAGATCCCCCACTTCCCATTTTTCTTGGGGACTATGAATGGGGGGGACACCCACTCACTATTTGAAATTGGGTATATGAAACCTGCATCTAGTAGATTTTGTAATTCCTCTTTCACAATTTCCTTAAGATCTATATTAATCCTTCTTTGGGTTGGAGCACAAGCTTGCATCCCTTTAATTTCCTTGTGGTCCCAAGAAAAATCATCTAGGTGTTTCCTCAACACATTGAATAATTATTCTTTCTTCTTAGCTAAGCGATAGGGGTTGATATTTAGAGTTCCATATGGGCTAATCTCTACAAACTTAGCATGGTTTAGATTAGGGTCAATGGAGCACAAATTGTTCCTTGGGTTTCTCTTGGATTCTTTCATCATTTCATCCAGTGACATGGCAATGGGAGGTCAATTCTATAAGATATGGTCAATAAGGTCATCTTCATCAAGCATCCTCCCTACTACACTAATGTATAGTGTACAAACTAGGTATAGGTATGTTTGATAAATTTCTCCCTCTTCCTCATCATATAACCACAAGGTCAAGTCATTCTCTAAGTAGGAGGGTATAAGACAAGCTATTTTTATATATTCCCATTATTGATGTCATGTTTCGAGCCTTGCAACTAATGTAGGCATCAATAATGGCCAACCAAGGTCTTCCTTGGATCATAGGGTAACCATTAAACTTGGTTTTAGGCTAGATAAAAAAGAAATTAGTGCGGTAATCCCAAGAGTCAATGGAGACCATCACAATCTCAATAACTCAATAAGGAGCTATTGTCGATCTATCTGCAAGCTCCAACACTGTAGTGGTCTTCCTCAAGGCCCCTCGGAGGTTGAGAGTATGATTTCCTTGGTAACCATATTGATTGCATCCCTAAGGTCAATTAAATTATTAGGGACCATGATGTTATCAATGTGCACATCCACTACTAGGCCACCAGGATACAAGTAATTTGGGTATATTGCCCTCCTAAGCATCAAATCAGATATCTTCCCAACAACATTGATAGTTGGGATATATATTCTTCTTATCCCAGGTATTTTAAAGAACTATTCATTGATACGATCGTTGTAAATGGGGACATATTTGATGGCCTAGAGAAGGGGTATCCTAACACATAATTTCTTCAATTCTCCCAGAAGTTTAGCCTCTTCCAGGGTGTGTTATTTAGGGTGGACCAACCTTTCAGAATAGGAAGGTGCATTAGCTTGGGGGGCACTATTTTCCGTCCCTTCTCCAAGCTCTTCAAGTGGAGAAGGTGGGTGAGAATATGGAGGTACCTTCCTATACTGAAGGTTGATCACTTGGATTTCCATAGCGTAAGTAGGATAGGATGCATCACCACTGTAAACCTATTGTGCTTGCTTATTATTCAAGTTGAAATTGGGTTGGGTGTGTATTTGAGGTTTCTTAGGTGCATTATGGTGAGGGAGTTGTGGTTGAGTTCGAGTGGGAGGTATCAAAGCAGGAGGTTGGGTTGTTTTAGGCCTCCATCCTTATGAAGAGTTTCCCCATTTAGGATATTAAAGTGGATATCACTGGAAGGGAGGGTTAATTGGCTGAGGATGATATTGAGGAATATAAGGCAAAGGTGAGGGTATGGACCGTGATGGATGAATGAAAGGATACAAAGGTTGGAAATTTGCATTCTGATTTGGATTGTAAGGAGGATAATATGCATCTTGCATTCCCTATTGATATAGCCAAGGGCCTTGGGGCCTCCTTTGGTTAATGAAGCAGAGTTGCTACGAACCACTCTCTTCACCTTGGTACAAATTTCTGGCCTAGAAGAGATGAAAATTTATTTGTTGCATGTTTTTCCTCACAAACAGAGAAGACTTCTATGATGTTCAGTGGGCACTCATTTCTAGGATGTCTCCTAGTGAATCTGGGGAAACATAGCTAGTTCCCTTTCTGTTTCCTTTCTTTTTCTTTTAATCTGCATAGTATCCATCTGTAGGGTAAAGGTATGCAACATTTCACTCTTGAAATCCTCCAAAATAATCTCTATCTCATGTTTGATGGTTGATGTAGAGGGAGATGACATGACAAACCCTTGACTAGACCTAACCTTTTTCCTAGTAGCTCTAAAATGATTCTTCAAGATTGCTTTGATTTCATCATAGGGAACCTGGTATATGTCTCCTCCAAATATCATGTTGAGGGTCTCCATTACATGTTCCTTGATACCTCAGAGAAGTACTAGCTTGTGTGACTCAGGGTCTTGGGTATAGTTAACCCTCATGTAATTGAGTTAGAATATCTCCTCATAGTCCTCTAAAGATTCATCTGGTATGAGGGTCATCCTAAATATTTCATCTTTTGTCTCTTTAGACCTACAATAATCATTGTACTTCTTATTAAAATCTTGTTACATTTAGGCCTAGGTGGTGATAATTCCTCAAACTAAACCCATAAACTAATGCAAGGCTACATCCTTAAGGGTAGATGGGATGAGCTCCAACTTATGTTCATTATAGTATAGTCATAGGCCTTGCAACCCACAACAAACTTAAACGTGAATGTGTCAGGATCCTTAAAGGCTAGGATATGGAACTGTGGACGAGCAGTATGGATCGTATTATTTATCTTGGATTCTCCATTAGTTTCTGTGATGGGAAAGAACTCTTGTTGTTTGTTTCTAGCCATGTTTTAAACAGGTGATATAGGCTCTTCCTACCCTATGGGCACTTCAAAAATCTCAGTTTGCTCACCTAGAGGGTTGTCTAACTCCCTTGTAGTCAAAGAGGGAAGTTCACAATCATAAAAGAAGAATGATGGTTGGATTCTTGAAGGGGTGGGAGTTTTTGGTAGGAATTTCTGTTTGAATATCCTCACACCTACGAGGCATGAAATAACTAGCCCTTGTGTTCTTGAATTTTCCTCTTTTTTCTTGAAGTTTTCAAATCAATAATATGATGCACTTCAAAAAGAAAAAACAAGCGACATTTAAGTAGAAACTACACCTACTTAGACACCTATCCGACAACTGCACCAAAAATTGATAAGCCCTGGTATTGCATCAAGGATGTTGCAACTCCTAATACCCTCAACTTGAATTATCAACTAAGGGTTAATACAAACTTAGAGGTGACAATAATATATGCATAGTAGGTCAAGTGATACTCATGTCACCCAGAGTCAATGAGCCCTTAGGCCTATTTATTTATACAAAAAGTGATCGAGGGGAAACTCCCGACTACTTCCCTCCAAGATCTTGAAATTAGTGGATTTAGTCCCCTTAGGTTCTTGCATGCAATTGAGTTCATCAATTTCCAGTGGAATTCGCGTTATTGGTGAGGAATCTTTGGACTGAGGTCGATTTGGAGAGTTAATGTAGTGGACAAGCCCCATATGTTCTCTCTAGATGTCTCCAACGTGCCCCTGCATAGTAAATATCTCCAACAATTTCTTGTATATATTTATCAAATATCATTGTAAATAGATGTTGTTGAAATTTCCACTTATCACGACTTGGAGTATGTTTCTTGGCTAAGAGTTTGTCTATAATGAAATATGTTAAAAACCCAAAATGGAGGCATCTTGTAGGAGTGAAAGCTTTCCCCTTACCAACCAGCAATAAGTCATTCTAAGTGGCATGGTTTTCCTTTAATAACAATAATAAGTAAACGTGTATTAGTGAATAGTAACCAAAAATAATTATACTCATTATTAACTAGTTTCAAAACTAACTTATAATAGACTTCCCCACTCTAGCCAAAAATAAAATATAAAAAAGAGCCACTTATCAAGATCAAAATGATTAAAGAAGATGAATGAGAAGTGGAAAGGTTAAAGAAACAAAATAAGTTGTTTGTTGGCGTTTCAAAATGGAAAACATTGGGCACGAGATCAAATTCGATGCTTCTCCGTGGTATCAAAGTGCTTATAAGCGACAGGTATTAAATCGCAACAAGAGTAAAATATATGAAATTCTAGACCATTTTGCAAGTATGCTTACCATTTTCACAATGTATGCAATTAAATATATAAATAGTACTCGTGTGACAAAGGGACTATGTGAACAACTCTTATTATAAATATTAGTTATTATGTAAATAAATTTGAAAATTAAATTTAATATTAAATTTTTAAAAAATTAAATTTTATTTTTAATAATTAAAATTATTATAAATTTTATGTTGTTATATGGATTTAACAAATAGCCGTTTAGCTTTTCTGGCACAATGCATCACAAATTATTTTATGGAATAAAATTTAGTTTATTTTATTTGTAATTGTAATAATATTTTAAATGTAATAAATATATAAATATATTTTATAATAATATTAGTATTTTATATTAAATTAATAGTATAACAATATTAGTCATTGTTAATAATGTTTTAACGTTGAAATTTTAACCTTTTTAATATGAATATATTCATGTTAAATTCAATAAGATTGAAGTAATCATATTAAGATTAATAACATTTAATTATATTATTTAAGGTTTTTGTGCTTGGAATTTTTTAATGAGTGGAGGAGATCCACAAATTAAAAGTTCCAGTTGATGATTCAAATCAACAAACTAAGTCCATATTTAATATAATAATATTATTAATCTAATATAAAAATAAAATATAAAATAATATTACATATTTAATATATAATAATTAATATTAATATAAAATAAATATAAATAATATTAACATTAATATTGTTAAATAGCATTAATAATATTTATATACTAATTTTTTTTGCTGAAGCAAGAGTCGTGCCTTCTATTTCTTTAAATTTGAAATTGCCTTTGGCTTCAACGCGGTGCGATCACACCAAAACAATCCGAGAAGTGGTTTTAACTCTCAACGCTGGAAAAAATGTGAAATGATGTCGCCCAAATAGGGCCACCAGATATTCTTCTCATCCTTTCCCCTAACTATGAGAACCCAACTCCCACCTACAGGTATTTTCGCTGTTGTGGTAACCTTAATTGCTGAGGCTGCCCCAGGCGAGCTTACTACTGTAGACTTGTTTGACCAAAAATGTGAGTCCTACATCAATATGCTCATTGCGTATTGTTTTCCTTATTTTTGTTCTCATACACTCTCTTATCTTCTTCCGCCTAGTTATGGCAAACTTCTTTTAGGCCACTTTGTGGCATTGCAAGCCAACCCAACGAAATTTTGCTATCCTTGTAGGTGACACCTTGGTTGGATAGAATGTTCACCAATTTGTTGGCCTTTCTACGGACATGGATGAATCTGAGTGTGCGTAGTCCTCGAAGATGATCCTGAATTTTATGGAGCACCCTTATTAACCTCTAGTGTTTTGTAACTTTTTCTGGCCCTATTCCATGGCTAATGTTCTTGGCTGCATTGATGACTAACTCTGAGTTAGCTTTTATTATCACATTTTGGTAGTTTTCCTATTTCAAAAGTTCTAAGCATTGCTCCAATGCCATAAGTTCTGCCATGTTGTTGGTGACTTTTCCTAAATGACAATGGAAATGGGAGATGATGCTTCCATTTTCATCTCATTGAACTCCTCCAAAGCCCGCTATTCCCATGTTATCTTTTGATGCCCCATCGATGTTATATTTCAAAAAGCCTCCCTCGGGGGGGCGTTCCAGAATTCTTTAACCTTTTCCTTCATGCTTATTTTCCTATCCAAACCTTGTGGAATGAGCCCCTGCATGTCTAACTATTTGAGTATTTCCCACTCTGTTTTTGCGGGATGTTTTTTGGTGAGATCCCTAACTGTTGTACTTACTGTATCTTTTAATTATTTCAAGATCTACTCCAATAGGCGAAGAGAGAAATTCTTCTCTTCTTTGAAAATTATTTTGTTTCTTTCTTTCCACGCGTTCCATATTATGAAACTTGACAAGAGAGCCCAGGCAGAGTTAAGAACTTCATTATCCGAAACATTATTCCTCCAATTGTTTAGGGTGTTGGTTATATTATATTTGTCTCTATCAGACTACTTGAGGAGGGTGGCAAAAAAATCCCATAACCCTGAAGTGAGAATGCAGCTGTTGAGAAGATGTTCCATTGTCTCCTCTTGAGCTTCACAGAGTTGGCATCTAGATGGTCCCAGCATACCCCTCTTTCTAATATTGTCCTAGGTTAGGATTTTCCTATGGTGGACCAGCCACATAAAGAGTTTGACCTTCATCCAAATTTTGCTCCACCATAGCTTCTGCCAAATTCTAACTAGAGCTTGGGATTCCAGCCCCAAGAGAATACCTTTTGCTTTCTTAATATTGAAGTAGCCCTCTTTGTTGTTACCCCATCTTAGTTGATCTTGTCCTTCAGTGAAAAGAATCATCCTCTTATCCAACATCCACTTTAGGTTCTCTGCTCTCCTGTTGAGGGTAATGTCCTCTCTGCCATCTATTTTCTTCCATGTTCTCCATTTTCCTGTATTACAAGCATGATCCCAAAAGTCTTTAACTTTTACTAAACCTTGGTTGCCTGTCTCTTGCCTGAGGCCCATAAATTCCTCTTTCGAGAGTGATGTTTGTTGCTGCCATTTTTCCTCCCAAAATAGTGCAAGATCTCCATCTATGATTTCCCAGAAACTATTTTTTTGAACCACCCCTCTATTCTCCTAGGCCTTGTTCCATATGGGAGAGCCCTTTATATTTCTAGTCATTCTTATTAGACCAGAAAAATGCCAGGAGCTGGCATATTTTTCCTTCCAGGTGCTTGCCCATTGAGCCTTAGGATCCCTAACCCACCGCCACCAAAGCTTGGCCCGAAGAATCTTATTCAGAATCTCTGAATCATCCAATCCTAGGCCTCCTTGGTTCTTAGGTTTGCAGATCTTTTCCCATGACACTAAAGCCCATTTTTTTCTAGTTTCCTCCTTGCCCCAAAGAAAATCTCTTTGTATATTTCTAAATTGCTGTAAGATTCCTTTTGGAACTGGGAGAGCTGATAGCATAAAGATTGGGATAGCTTGGAGCACATCCTTTGTTAGGAGCAGTCTACTAACCAGATTTAAAGACCTGATTGTCCATTTTCTGACCTTATCTTGCATCTTGATTATTAATGGTTCCCAAACGCTCTTATGCAAAGGTTTGGCTGTTATAGGAACTCCCAAATACTTAGAACGAAGGGATTCTCTTTGGAAGCCAAGGATTCTGGAGAAATTCCTTTGAATGCCAATGTGGGTGTTAAAGAAAAGAAACTTTTGATTTGGAAAGATTGACCTCCATACCTGTTGCCATTGCAAATTCATTTAAAATTTGTTTGTAAGCAAGTGCTTCCTTGACTGTGGGGATTCCCTGTAACACGATATCATCTACAAACGGTTGATAGGTCAGAAATTGACCATTCTCTGATAGTTGGAGTCCTTGAATTTTTCCCGTTACCTTGGCATGCTTAATGGACCGCCCTAGCCCTTCCATCATGAGAATGAAAAGAAAAGGAGAGAGCAGATCACCCTGTCTGAGTCCTCTAGAAGGAAGAAAAATTTTAGAGGGAGAGCCATTAACTAAAATTGAGAAGCTGGAGGAAGTCACCAGGGGCATGACCCATCTGATCCAAGTATGATCAAAACCAAATGCACTGAGCACCTTCTTGATATATGTCTAGGTTACTTTATAATAAGCTTTGGCTATGTCCAGTTGCATTATCATACCCGCATTCCTTTTACTAGTTAGCGAGTGAACGACTTCGTGAGCTTGAATGATGTTATCTAGGATTTTTCTGCCTTCCATGTACCCAGATTGTTCCCCAGAGACAATTGTAGGCATCAAAGGTTTGAGTTTGTTGGCCACTACCTTGGAAATTATCTTGTAGACTACATTGCATAAGGCTATGGGTCTGTACCTCTTTGGCGTTTGTTCATTATCTTGTTTTGGAATTAGGGCGATGAAGGAGGTATTGAGATCTTTCAAAATAGTTCTACTCAGCCTGGAATCTTCCACAACCCTTAAAATATCCTCTTTGACAATATTCCAACAAATTTTGAAGAAATCCACATTGAATCCATCTAGACCTGGAGCTTTGCCATTTTGCATTTCCTTGAGTACCTCACTGACCTCCTTTTCTGATACTAGTCTGTTTAAATTACAGTTATCCTCTCTAGATACCAACTTAGGGATATGTTTAGTGAAGTCCTTGATGAAAGGTTCCCTTACTAAGATGTTTTCCTGAGCAATACCTTTGGAGTGTCTAACCAACACAGCTTCTATATCTGCATGGGATTGGTAAATTTTCCCGTCCTTATCCTTGATTGAAGATAGTCTGTTGTGAGTCCTGTTAGCAATGGTGGAATAGTGGAAAAATTTAGTGTTGCGCTCTCCTTCCTTTAGCCATTGAACTCTTGATTTTTGTTTCCAAAAAAATTCTTCTTGTTTGCACAATTTTTCCCATTTTAGATGATGTTTCTCTACTTGATCATTTTTTATCTTATCATATCCATCCTTGATCATAGCTTGGTTGAGCTCCGGAATTTTGTTTTCAACCGATTTCTTACCTTCAAAAATATTTCCAAATTCATTCGTGTTCCATTCTTTTAGTTTCATATTAATGTGCTTTAATCTTTTGTGAAGTAGGAACATTGAAGATCCCTAAATTTGCAAATCTTCTAACCACCATTTTTCAATGTTGTTGTTAAAATCTGGATGTGAAAGGGAAATATTTTCAAATCTAAAAGGTCGGTTTCTTGGGGTGCCTATGACTTTGATCTCCATTTGAACTGGTCAGTGATCTGAGCCTCCATAAGGTAGAATTTCTGCCATTATTTCCTTGTCTAAAAGCATGAGTTCTTCAGAGATCATGAATCTATCTAACTTGGAGGCTACCTAGGAGTCCCCTCCTCTTTTATTATTCCAAGTGTAGAAGCCATTGTTTGTCTCAATGTCAACAAACTTCATGCTTTATGAAAATATTTGGAAGGTTGAGGAATCTTTATTTAAAGATCTTGTACCTCCTTTTTTCTCTGAGAGCGATCTGATCATATTGAAGTATCCTCCTATGACCCAAGTTAACCCTACATGCCTTGCCTAGAGATCCACCAAGGAGTCTATAAACCAGATTTTGTCATCTAACCTTTGGGGGCCATAACCATTCATGACTACATAAGTATCTCTGTCTCCTACACACTGTATGACTACTGATAAATAGTTCCTTGATGCCTCTGCATCAATTATTCCATTTTTTTGGGGATTCGAGAGAGTGAGGATACCCCCTGCTGTGTTTCCAGCTTTAACTTCTAGAAACTCAAATCTGCTGAGCCATTTACTATGGATTTGTCTTAACTTTTGAATAGATCATTTCGTTTCTTGGACAAAAATTATATCCAGGGCTGCTTGTTGCATTCTGTTATTCAACATTCTCTGTTTTCTCTTGTTGCCGACACCTCTAATATTCCAAGTTGTGAACATCATAATTAACAATTGGTGAAGGGGTAACTGGTTAGATCTTTCATCTTACCTGAGTCTACCATGAGCTTGCCACATTCCATTAGGAGCTCGTTCTGCTTTTTCCTGCCTCTTTTTTTCCGCGATTTCTCGGTGCTAACCCTGGATTCATTTTTACTGCTTTTCTTCTTTCATTTCTTTGTCTTTCAGTGGTGTTTACTTCCTCCAAACCCTTGGCCTACATTTTCTATAGGAATAAATGTTGTATTCTATTGATCTCTTCTTGTGGTAGTGATTCTACCCCGCCCGTAGTTCCATGATTCAAGAACCCTTCTAGATCTAGGTTTTCTCTGTCAAGAATCTCCTGTAGCTCATTGTCTTCCATTTCCATCTCACTCTGGTTCATTTCCTTATCCATTTCCAGTTCTGAATCACTCATAATGTTTCCTTTATATTTTTCATTTCCCTGTTTATATTCATTATTTTCTTCCTTATCCCCCTTTCTCATAACCTTTCTTCATTACTTGATCTTCTACTATTGTCTCTTCATTCTCTTCAAGAAATTGGAACTGATTTTGGCTAAAGATTTGTCCTCCTACTGGTTTTTCTTTGGCACTTTTTTGGCACTTTTTCCTTTATGAACTACTTTGTGAAAATTGTCTGTCTTTAGCTGTGTTAGTATTTCCTTTGATTTCTACTTTAGTGAGAGGGTAGTCTCTTAGAAGGTGCCCATGCTCATGGCATCTATGACATCTAAATGGAATATGCTTGTAGTCGACTGTCTGCAACCATTCCTCATCAAAAACCTCCAAGATAAATTCATTTGAAAGAGCTCCACATAGATCCATCTCCACATATATCATAGCAAAGGAGGTATACTTGCCCCTCCTTGTGGCTTCAGTAGCTTTGACAAACCTTCCTATTTTATTGCCTATGGCTGCTAGTGACTATGTTTGCCAATAATCAAGAGGTAGAGAATAGAGTCTTACCCATACCAAGACTGAAGTAAAAGTTTCCCTCTATGGAACGAAATTCATCCTCCATGGCCTCATGTAGAGTGTTGTTGCTGCATAGAAGTAGGGCCCGCCTTCAAACACTCTGTCTTTATCCTCAATGTTTGTGAACACTACAGTGAAGAAACCCTTGGACCCTAGAAGAAGGTTCATCCTTCCTTTAGGTTTCCAGTGGTATCTGATCCAGATTTGTAATGCTTTTTTAGTTGGCCATAGCCCCGTGAATTTGCATATGATTGCATAAGTCTGCATGTGTTCCCTGAGCACCTGTAGCTCTAAATTATTTAATACTACTCTAGGAGTGATTTTAGCCTTAAGTTTGCATGGTCCCTTCTATTTTTTGTCTTTTGTTCCCTATTTTTTTTCATTTTCCTCCTTGTCTATTGTGCTATCATTCTTCTTCAAAATGGAACCGTCTGTTTCCTCTTCCTCATTTCTCCTACTTTCTTGAGCATTACCTCTACCTCTCTCTGGAGGTTTCTTGTACTTGTTGGACACCGTCTCCTTGTAGGAGGGAGAGGAGCTCCGTCCTCTGCACCCATCCATGGCAAAAGTTCTTCAGAAACCCTCAAATCCTAGCCACTCCCTCGTCGCTCCTTCTCTCCTTTGATCAACTAAGGAGAGTTCCCTCAATAACCATTTATATACTAAATTATTATTATTATTATTTAAAATAGGATGAAAATATTATATTTATAAAAATCTAGGTTGTGGATACAACAATTGTACCAAAAAAGAGTTTATTCTAGTTATTTGTTCACACATACAACTCTTTTGATTGGTCAGAGGATAATTTTATTTATTTACTTGATATCAAAATCACTATTGCTATATGCTTAAATACACCAAAACACTTGCAAGTTTTGATCAACTTTACAACACATGCTAATTGACACAAGGTTGGATTACATATCTAAGTCATTTAAAAAAACTAATACAAAAATATAGCATGATTAAGAATGATCAAAAGACACTACTAGTAAATTAAGGAGATGTGTATATTTATGGGAGTTGGAGTTTCTTTCTTTATGTTTTTTCCTATCTCTTTTCAAAGGAGCAGAGAGGATTGAGGTTTACTTTAATGCTTCTAAAAATGATGGAGAAGACGAAGCATTATCATATTCAATCCTTTCTGTAGGTGTAATATCACCTTCCTGCCTTTTCTCCTTTTTTTCCAAGCGTGACTTATTTTTTGCCCTCAAGTCCTTATCTTGGGTTTATTTAAGGGTATTTGAAAGGCCTCTTCTAATGAATTTTTAGTGCCTAACTCTTTAACCTTCCTTGCTTGTGCACTTATGACATCTCTATTAGTGAAACCACCTACTTTCTTATGTTCTCCTTTCACATGTCATCTTTTCACTGTCTGGTTTTTCATCTACAAATCGATAAACTGAAGTTCCCTCATAGTTCTTGTTATTTCTACGAGAATAAAATACCTCTTCCTCTTATAATGTAGCCTCTTCCCCAATGACTAAATTTTCTTGAGTTGGAAGATATTTGAGGGGAGGCATGTAATTTTGACCCTAATAACTCATGCATTGGGAGATGGCCAACTGGATCTCTTGGTATAGTGAATTAGGCTTATTGAGGGCATCAAATTTATTACCTACCAAGCCTTCATTCTAGAGGAGATTTGTTCAACTTTGGCAGTTGATTTATTTAGAGAGGGACGACATTTAGGACCCAATCCATTTACTTCATGTGTCCTTGTGGATATATTTTGTTGGGGGCACCATTTCTTCTTTTTGGTTGCTACAGTTGCTCTCGTTCCTCATTATTTTTCTGGATTTATTCCACTTTTGTTAATATCTAAGAAGAATTCCCATCTCCATGACAATTCTTACATTCAAATGGTAGTTGATCATCATCCACTTCTTGATAATGAGTCCATTTATTTGGATGGATATTATTATTGTTGAAAGTCCATTATTGATATTCACCACTATACAAATCCTCACATAAGATTGCATACCTCCTCATGGTTCTTCCCAATCAATATAGAAATCCATCACATTTTCAATATTTCTAAAGGTGTCTCCATTGCAATAGTGTATGGGAAAATGTGGAACCTAACCCAAACAAGAATAGTTGATGGAAAATTATGTTGTAGGTTGAAATATAGACTCCAATAATCTAGATACAAACCCTAAGAATGAAAAATTATTTCCCACCTTGAAAGATTAGATCTTTATATGCTTCCTTTCAAAGGGGAAAGAAAAAAACCCCTCCCATAGAAGGAAATAAAAATATTTCCTTCGATCATGGGTCTCTAGTTTTTATCTACCCAGAGGTTTGAAGAGTACAACAAGGGTCATAAACACATGAACCAGCTAATGACTACTAGTGTAAGAGCCATTGCACTAGATTGGTGCACATGAACTATGATGTTTGAGACATCATTTGATTTCTTAATAAATTAAGCTAGTGAAAAGTATTATAACTTCAAACAACTAGCAACTAGTGCATTAAAAGCATTGATATCATGATTAGGTGGAGGGGGCAAAGTGTTAGACCCTCCAAATCCTAGAACCACCCGTAAGGGAACTAGGGTTTTTTAGTTCTTTTCCTTATCAAATACAAAATCATTATTCCAAACAAACAAAAAATGAAAGAAAAAGGGGGATATGTGGGTGGACTTTTATCCACTTATGAGTGCATGGGTAGCATAATTATTAATATGGTCTCTTTGAGTGTAACCACATGTTTGACCACTACCTAAAGGTGCCCCATAACTTTAGGGAAGTCCCCACATGAATTGAACATTTCATAATGATGAAAAACTCCTCACTTTCGACCATGAGATCTAACCCATTTGAGTTTTATTATTATTATTTTTATTATTAATATTAATAATATTGATATTATTGTTAACAAAAAATTTATATTTATATTATTAAATATATGATTAATAATGTCAATAAGTAAACATTATAATTATAATATTATTTGAATGTAAAATTCATTTTATTTAAATGTAATAAATGTTACTGTATTGTAATAATGTATTAATGACATTTAAGTAATATACCACTAAACATTAATATTAATAATAATATATGTTAATAAAAGTAATATTATAACGATTATTATTAGTAACAATATTAACTACATTAATAATTGTATGTTAATACATAAATTATATAAATGTATTATTAATGTAGTAATATTATTTATGTAATAATTAATTTTATCATAAAAGAATAATACTCACTGCTTAAGAGCAGCGCGACGACTGGGAGGAGCGCACGTAGCTAGAGCCCAGCGGATTGGCCCTAGCATCGCAGCGATCTGGGCCTTGGCTTCATTCATGCCCCCCCAGATTCATCTCAGGAGGATCCTGAGAAAGCCTTTTCAGATCTGGTAAAATCTCTCCCTCCTCTGCGCCCCAGACCTGCAATCTCGAAATTCGTAAAGGAACTTGACATTCTTCAGGAAGTTCAGCTTCCCCCAACTCTTCCTCGCATGGTAGCACTCTCCTTGGCTGAGAAAGGACTCATCGGGCAATTTACTAGGTTATGGCCATCACCAAGAACTGTGAAAAGATGGGTAGAACGCAACTGGTCTGACAAGATCCCGGGGAAAATATCAATAAGATTTTGTGGGAAAGGCTATTACACATTTCACTTTGAATCTAAAGAAGACAAGGATCTGATCTTTAGAAACAGGCCTTACTTCATGGACTCCAGAGGTCTCTATCTCAATAAATGGACCCATGATTTTGATCCGGAGCTGGACATCCCCAATGCTATTCCAGTTTGGGTTCATCTTCCCCATCTTTCTCTACATTGCTGGGGAGATGAATCGGTTAAGGCAATAGGGAAAGTGGTTGGCAAATACATCGATAGAAGCAAGACCAAGGACAACATGCAAGCATGTGCAAGGATCTGTGTCGAGGTGGATCTAGGAAGAGGACTACCTGAAGCTATAAAGCTAAAAGTGGACGATTGGAGCCATATTCAGCAGCTGGATTACGAGCAGATTCCATTCAAGTGTAAGGTATGTCATGAATATGGGCATTTTTTGAATAGATGCACTAAAATTGTTAACATTGATAATGAAGAGCAAGATGGACATTGGGAGCCTGTCAAAAAAAAGAAATCTGTCCCCCCCTCCAAACCTTCTCTAAATTCTGAAATTCGTGGACCTTCCAACCAGCGCCCCCCTTCCCCTCCTCCCTTCCCCTCTGGCCTCTCTCAAGATCCGCCTATCCCCTCCTCCTCCAACCCCTTTCTTATCCTATCCTCTGAGGATCCCACTCCTGAAAATCCCGCTTCAGAGCCATCCAATTCCCATCTACCTCCGATCTCCTCTTCTCAACCCTCCCTTGAGGTGCCCCTTACAAGGACCACCAGGAGTTCCTCAAAAGAACATGGAGCAACAAGTGATACGTATAAGAAACCAGGACCTGGTAGAAAATCGGCCAAGAAACACAGAGATGAGAATGCCTAGAAGGACATTGTTATGGGTATTCAAACTCCAATGGAATCCTTCATCATTGGACACCACAAGAAAGAGGCTACTAGCAAAGATCAAGAGAGGCGAGCACCTCTCCGTAAACCCAATGCATCATGATGAAAATCCTTTCATGGAACAAAAGGGGACTGGGGCACCCCTCCAAAATAGCAACCCTCAGAGATCTACTTTACAATGAGAAACCTGAAATAATGCTGATTCAAGAAACAAAACAAGATCAGCAAGAAATGAAAAAAATCATAGATCACCAGAAGTAGTACTTGGGAAATATTAGTGGCTCTGGAGGAGCCTCTGGTGGGATAGTTACCATTTGGGACAACCATAGATGGATTTGCAACTCTGCCATTATCAACCAAAATTGGATCAGAACCAATCTTGAAAGCAGAACAGGGGATAGAAACGTAGTCATATACAATGTGTATGTACCCAACCATTACAAAGAAAAGGAAATCTATTGGGACAGCTTGAAGGAAAGCATTGAAGGTGAAAGCACTACAAATCTCATAGTCGCTGGAGACTTTAATCTGATTCTGCATGCTAATGAAAAAAGAGGAGGAAATTTTTCTCATGATCCTTTCATAAACCATCTGGAAGAAATTATGCAGGAGAATGAATTAGTGGACATAATTCCAAAAAACCACAGATACACCTAGAGCAACCAAAGAATAGGAAGTGGCAACATTATGGAACGCCTTAACAGATTTCTGGTCAATATATCATTCCTCACAACTTTTTCTGTTGGATATACCAACATCCTCAGCACTTCTGCTTCCGATCACTACCCTATATTCTTAAATCTGGAGACACATTGCTCTCTTGGTCTGATTCCCTTTAAATTTAGCCCTCTATGGACCCGAAATCCCACAGCTAGAGCTATCATCGAGACTGTCTGGAGACAGCATGTGGAGGGGTCACCAAGCTTCATATGGGAGACCAAAATAAAGAACGTCAAGAGGGCACTCAAATATTTGGCCAGAGATAGTTATGAGGAACCAGAGGAGACAAAAAAGAAAGTTAAAAAATACTTAGAAGATGTGCAAACTAAGATAGAAGAGCAAGGTCTATCTCATCAATATAAAGATCAGGAGAACGCATTGCATGAGCAGCTAACTCATGTCAATAGAGAGGAAGAAATTAAGTGGAGAATTAAATCTGGGAAATTATGGTTGCAAGGGGGAGACAAAAATACAGCTTATTTCCATAAACAGGCCACTGCTCGAAAGCTAAGAAATAATGTAAATACAATCATAGATAGCAAAGGAAATAGGCACAACACTCAAGAGGCCATAAAGAAGGCCACCTCCAAACATTACAGTCACCTTCTCACTGAACTCCAAGGGGCAGAAGATTATTCAGATTTGCTTCAGCACTTGCCCAAGGGCGTCACCAAGGAGCTGAATGATATTCTAAATAGTGAAATCGATGAAGAGGAAATCAAAAGAACAATCTGGACTCTGCATCCAGTCAAGGCACCTGGGCCTGACGGATTTCCCATCTGCTTCTATAGGGAATTTTGGAACTTGATTAGGAAAGATCTAGCAAAGATGTTTATATGGGTGCAAAGAAAAGGAAAATTGGGAGGATTCACCAACTCCACTTTCCTCGCTCTCATTCCTAAGGAGAATCGGCCCACCTCCTTCTCTAGATTTTGGCCCATATTCCTCTGCAATTCTTCTTACAAAATTTTTACCAAAATCCTAGCTATGAGACTCAAGCCTTTTCTCCCCTCCCTGATATCTGAAAATCAAGGTGGGTTTATATCCAATAAACATATCCATGACTCTATCCTTCTGGTTCAAGAAGCCATCCACTCGAGCCTATCCAGGCAAGAGAAAGGATTTGTGTTAAAGCTTGAATTAGCAAACATCTTCGATAGAGTAAGGCACTCCTTCTTGTTCACTGTTTTAAAGAAGATGGGCTTCGATTCTCCCTTCATTAATACTATCGATGCCTGTATTTCTGGACCATGGATCTCCTCCCTGATCAATGGTCGTCCTGGTGAAGCCTTTCAATCCACTCGGGGCCTCAGACAAGGCTGCCCTCTCTCCCCTTACCTTTTCATTCTCATGACAGAATCATTCAGCCAAACCTTGGACCACAACAGAAGAGTGGGTCTTATAACTGGAATCAAATATGGAAATGGGGTCAAAAAAATTAACCATTCTCAGTTTGCAGACGACACACTACTTATTGGGGGTGCATCAACGACTATCGCAAAGCGGTTTAAGAACCTGCTAGATCAATATATGGGGTACTCAGGAGGGGTAGTAAATTTTCATAAAAGTTGTGCTTATGGATGGAATATAACAAATCAAACGGTTCATAGCATAGCTAGCATCTTTGGTGTCACATGTAAACTTGAACGGAATCACTTCTCCTACTTGGGCATGCCAGTGAGTCTGGGGCCTCTGAAGGCAGAAACTTGGAACTAGATCATCGACAAAGTCAAAAGAAAAGTGCAGCAATGGGGGACAATGTGGCTTAACCCAGCAGGCAGACTCATCCTCCTAAAATCAGGTATCACTTCTCTTCCTCTTTACCGCTTTACTTTATATCAGGCCCCCGTAATTTTCCATCATAAATTGGAAATCGCTCTTCGGCATTTTCTCTGGCAAGGGGGAAAGAATGACAAGAGTAGGTTCAACTTGGTAAATTGCAAACATGTCATTCAATCTCAAGATAGAAGGGGTCTTGGAATTAGATCCCGAAAAATCCTAAACTTAGCCTTTGGCATGAAAATGGTTTGGAGGTTAATAACTGGACCCACAGCATGGTGGAAAAAGGCGTTGGAGATCAAATACCTCAATTTTCCCATGCAACATCTCCTTGATTCCAACATGCCAAATAGAGAATCCTCCAAAATCTGGCGGCTGTGCAAGAAAGCTCACCCTATTCTTAAGAAAAATACTTCAAAGGTTCCAGGGGGGAAGCAGCATCAATTTTGGATCAGATAAAATCATGGGCTTCCACCCTTGAACATGCATCAGGAAGCCATACCAACAATTAACTATCTCAAGAGTAGAGGCCTCCATAACCTGGATCAAATCTCCAATTGGGAGCCTCGCTCCCAGGCTTGGTTGGGTTGGTCTTTTCCAGAGATCCCCACAGCTTTAGAAACCAACCTCAGCTCCCTAAAGAAGCATCTTCACAGCAAGGCCCCTATTAAAAAAGAGGGAGTGGAAGGCTTCCATTGGGATCCTTCAGGATCCATCTATACTATAAAATCAGGCCATCAATACATCTGCAACAGCACCTTCTAGATGCCTCTGTGGAATCACTGGAAAATTGCTTGGCACACAGAATCCCTCCCAAAGATTAAATTCTTAATATGGCTCCTTCGAAAGGGAAAAATTCTTACAGCAAAGAACTTAAACAAAAGAGGAATCAATGGCCCTTCAAGATGCCCCAATTGTTGCAACACTGAAGAAACAATTCACCACTTATTTATAGAGTGCCCCTTTGCTATTGAATGTTGGAGAAAGACATCCTCTCTCGGAAACCTAACTTGGAATCCTCAGCATAGCATAGCTGAGACAATTTATATCTGGAAAAAAAGTTGTCCCTGGAAAGAAAAAAGGAGCAGCTTGGTGAAAAGAGTTTGGGACACTCTCCCCCACACTCTGCTGTGGCGAATCTAGCTAGCAAGAAACAAAAAAAAAATTCAAGATAAGAGCCCCAATGTTAAAACAACTTGCATCAAAGCCAAAAGCCTTTCCGAGGAAGCGATTGCAATCAACACCACAGGTCAAATTAAGGCATCAAACTTCACAGTGGAGGAGCGAACCATAATAAGTTACATTTTGGAAAGGAAACATCATATCCAGGGCAGTATCAAGAAGGACACACCGAACAAGAGGCAGGACAGACCTTGGGAAGTTAGACTCCAAGAGAAAGAATTTGATAGCTGGATAAAAAGGAACAATTGTCACTCTCTTTTCTTCGATGGGGCCTCAAAGTCAAATCCAAGCACAGCTGGAGCAGGGGGTCTAATCCTTAATGAAAATGGGGAACACATTCTCAGTTATGAATGGAGCTTAGGCAAGGTAACAAATAACAGAGCCGAAGCTTTAGCTCTGTATCAGGGCCTAATCTAACTATGTAAACTGGGAATTAAAAGAGTTAAGGTATTTGGGGACTCCTCAATAGTAATTCGACTAATGATACATCAACAGAACTTGCCCAACACTACATTGCAGCAAATCATTCTCCGCAATCGGCTCCTCCTTCAGAATATAGATGAGATACACTTCTTCCATGTCCTCTGCAGCCTAAACAAGGAGGCGGATAAAAGGGCCAATAAAGCATGCGAGAGGCTAGCAGGCACCCTCAGATGTAATTCTTCAGATGTAGATCAACCTATTCCATGAACGTTAACAAAAACAGGAGCATCCAATCCACCACTGAAAAAGCATGTGAGAAATGTAATCCTCGGGCCGTCAAGAGGACGACTCTCTACACCATCGTAGCACAGCATCAGGCAATCATTTCCATACCCTGCAGCAGTGACAGTCAAATGGAGAACGTCGGCGGACCCACTGTAAGATCTGGCTTCAGGTTGCCTCAGGATTTTTTGCACATCAGCTTGAATCTCATGACCTGTCTGCTCCTCCTTTGGTCACTCTCCATGTGGTTTGCTATTTTAACCCCTCCCTTCCATCTCATTTGCACACAGTCATTTTTTATTTCTCTCGCCCTCCATTTGAGCTGTCATGTCTCCCGTTTCAGGAGCTCCTCCTGCCCTCTCTATGCCCCTCAATCCGCCCCTTATATCTCCCTTGCAAGCTCTTTATTTTGTAGTTGGTTATCACTCTCAGTCTTTCTTCACTGTCTGCCTAAGAAGCAATAACGCTTAACCCACTGCGATATCTGTTATAAACTCTCCCAGGTTTCCTTGATTCGCTCTGTTATTAGTTGCGCAAATCGTTCCTTTCTCTGCATCCTCTGTAACCTCTTGGCCCTCAGATTCTCTGTTACGCCTCTCAGTAACCTTAGTGTCACTCTCTCGGCGCTCTTGTTTGTTCCTAATACCTCAACGCGCCTCTCCCTTGCTCTTGAAACTTCCTGCTCAGTTCTCCTTCATCTCTCAGTCGTTATTATGGCCCGCAGTGAGGATTGTTTGCACTGTGCAGACTTGCAAGTCGAGCTTGAAGAAGTCAGAACTCAGCAGAGCATCCTGGAGGATCAGTAGAGGATCCTGGAAACCAAAATTGAAGAACAGAACCATAGGCTTGAAGATCAGAATCGAAGGATTGAAGATCCGAATCGTATTATGAATGAGAAATATAGGGCTGAAATAGATCTCTTTTTGCACAGAGCTGCCTCTCTGCAAGAACAGTTTCGCTAGCTCTCCATCCTGCAATATATGATGGAAAATAAAAATACTGTAGCCACCAGCTCCTCAAGTGCCAAACAAGAGGGAGTGGATCAGCAGCCAGAGGAATCCACTGCAAGGCAAATCATTCACATAGTCATAGATTAATATGTTTTGCAAGTGTCAATTTTGGATGTCCCAATATGTAAGAATCTATAGTATCCTAGTCACTGATAAATGTAAAATCAGTAGAAAAAGGATCAAGGAGATATCCCCTTTTTGTAAATCTCTTGATCCAAGTTGTCACCGACAACTATTGTACCTCAGGAGCCTGGACTCCCTTTCTTTTTTCAACCACTAATATAGCAACCGACTTTGTTAAAAAAAAATAATAATAATTAATTTTACCATTAGTATTAATTTCAATATTAACAACAATAAGAATAATAATGTAACAACTTGATATTGAGACGTTATAAAAAAAAACTCTTCATTGCAATGTGACAAACATTGTCTTACATCACATTCTAATGAACTTGTCTCCACATCAACCTTGATAATAGACAATATAGTTAACCATGGGCACCCACAATGGACAATGGTCAACCATGTGCCAACATGGTTAATCATGAGAAAACATGGTTGATGTATTTCCCATAGATCATGGTTGATGTCTTTCCCGTAGTTGATCATTAATCATACTAATAATGTATTAACAATAAAAATATTATCAATAATATTAATATTAAATATATTTTACTTTTATTAATAATATTAATGTTTACCATGTAAATAATAATATTAATATAAATAATATTTTAAACAATATTAATATTAACATCATTAAAAAACAGCTATGATTCTACAATGTGACAAACATTGAGCTAAATCATGTTGTGATGAAGATATTCTCACATTGACTTTGACCATAGACAGGATAGTCAAACATCGTCAACCGCCAACAAGAAGGGTTCACCATATTAGACATTGTCGACCATGACCAACAATTGTTAATCATGAGAAAAAATGGTAGATGTATTTCTCATTCCAATTTGACGTTTAATGCATGTAATCATAATGTGATGAATAATAAATGTCTTCACAATTTTATGAAGAACAACATCACAATGTGACACACAATGTCACAATGTTATGAATAATCAACATTTTCACACTATGCATAATAATATGACTCCATGTGATGAATAGTAAATGTTAAGGAAATGTTACAAATATTATAGCTTCAATAGCTTTAAATTTATTTTAAATATGATGAAAAACAAATTATGTTATATTATGTTGTACCACAAATGGTGTCACAATGTGACAGAAAACAAATGATGTTGCAATGTGATGAATAATGAACCTATTGGAACATTAAAAACAAAAACCCCCATTATAATGTGATGAAAAACAAACGTCATTGCAATGTGACAAATAATATTTTTCATCATATTGTGATGAACAATAATCAATGTCATCGCAATATGAGGAACAACAGACAATGTACCATGTAGCAATGTTACAAATAATTAACATTGTTGAAACGTGTGAAATAAGAATTGACATCACAACATGACGAATAATAAACATCATTTCAATATGACCAACAATAAATATTGTCACAATGTTCTAAACAACATATGATGTACATAAATTCCATACACATCATAGCCTTCAATCCGATGAATAATAAACATTGTCGCAATGTGATGAAAAATAAGCAATATTGCAATGTGACAAATAATATGCATCATCCTAATCTGGTGAACATAAATTCCATTGCAGTGTGGAAAACAATAAAAAAATCATAATGTGACAAACAATGTCACAATCTGCACAATAACAAATGAATTTTCCATGTGATGAACATAAACATCATCACAATGTAACCAATACTAAATATCATTGGGATGTACCAAACAACATACGAGTACACTAATGGCATACACATCATACTATTTGTTTACCATGGTTGATGTACATGAACATAGTCTTCACTACCCAACATGTTCAAACATGGTTAACCATAGTCAACATGGTCAAACATGGAAACAAATTCTCAACTTCACAATGATCAATCATCATTACAACCATCAACCATTGCAACATGGTTGACCATAGTGAATATCATCACTTAGTTAACATATTCAACTATATTCATCCCTCTCAAAATAGTGCAACCATAATCAACATATCCAACATAGAAAACATGATCAACCATAATAAACCATAGTAAACCTAGTTAAACTTAGTCAACCATGTTCAATCATACTTGAAACAAATACAAAATGGCAGTCATGGTCACCTTAGTCAACCATGGGCACCATGATCATCAATGGACATCCATGGTCAACCACGTTTTTAGGCATAGTCAACACGGTTAACCACAGTCATATATTGTTAAACATTACCAACCATGTTCGCTCATAGTCAACCAAACTCAACCATAGCTAACCATCCTCTTACAAGCTTATTTATTGTCGAACAAGTTAATCATGCTCAAACATGGACAAGATGTTCAATCACAGTTAACCAACTCAACAATGGTCAACAATGGTTAACATGGTAATTAATGGTCAACCATAGTTAACTAGAATAGGTCATTTTCAATCCTTGTCAAGCATGTCCTATCATGGTCACCTATGGTCAATCCTCATCAACCCTTGGTTAACCATGGTCAATAGTTGACCTTGGTTAACTAGGATCAATTTAAACCATGGTTAACCTTCTTAACCATAGTAAACCCTCTTAACCATTGTTAGCCATCATCAACCATTGTCAACCATGGTTGGCCCTCTTCAACCATTGTCAACAATGGTAAATCCTGTCAACCATAGTCAAACTTTTCAAGATAATGAGCCATGTCAAATATGGCTATATTGACCATAGGCAACCATGGTCAACCATAGTAAACCATAATCAATAAAATCAATCATAGTGAACCTTGTCAAAATTATTAGCCAACCTTCTTAACCATGGTCAACCATCAATAACCGTCATCAACCATAATTGACCCTCTTCAACCATTTTCAATCATGTTCAATGACAGTCAATGACAATTAACCTTAATATATGTTACTCAAACATATGGAGGCCATAGTCAACCATACTTAAACTTAGTTAACCACAATCAACCGTAGTCAATCGTAGTCACCCATATTTTAATGATAGTCATCATTAGCGATAGTAAAAAATGGTAGGCGACAGTTAACCTAGGAAACCATGGTCAACTAAGGTCACACATAGTCAAACAATTATCAATAATGGTCTTCATGGTTTACATGGTTAATAGTAGTCAACCATGGGAAACAAAGTTAAATATGATCAACCATAGTCAAAAGGGGAATTGTGGTCATCCATGGTTTCCCACAATTATCTATTATAAACACTAACAACCTTGATCAACCATTTAGATTCATAGCGATCCATATGTTGACCATATTCAACCATGTTTGGCCAACTCAATTATGGCCAAACATGGTCAAACAATCTCAACCATGGTCTAATATTGTCAACATGGTAAACCATTGTCAAACACTGTCACTTATTGTCACCCATGTTCAACCAAGCACAACCTTAACCACATTCATCCATGGTCAACCATGATCAACCATGGTCATATCTGGTGAATCGTAGTCAACCTACAACAACCATGCTCAGCAACATTTGCACCACTTATTTCGAATGAGATACATATTCATCCATTAATTATTGACTTATTTGATAATGAAAAGAATTATATGGAATATTTCATAACATTGATTTTTTGACTACATCCAATGATTGAGGCAATTAGTTGAATCTTGTGAAATTATCTAATCAAAGCTCATTGAGAGCTTCTTTTCATAGAGAAACCGTGGTTAGAATGGTCAAACATGATCAACCAAGGTCTCTATGGTTGAACATGCTCAAACATGGGTATCCATTGTCAACGTGGGCAACCATAATTTGTCATAGAAAACTATGGTCAACCATTGTTAAATTTGTCAAATGATGGTCATCATGCCAAACCATAGTTAGTCATTTTCAATCATGGACAATCACAGTCAACCATTAATCATAATCTATCATAGTAAATGATCAACTATGGTCAAATTTGTCAAACCATATTCACCCATGGTCTACCATCTCACCCATGGTTAACCATCTTCAACCATGACCAAACATAGACAATCATGCTTAACTATGGTCCACAATTGTGAATCATAATCTATCATAGTAAAGTATACTTTGATGTCGAAAGTCATCACCACCTATATTTAACTATATGTAGACCATAATAAATCCTCCTCAACCATAACTTAAATAGATTTACCAATAGTAACCCATAGTCAACCATTGTCTACTAATATTCTTCAATATTCTTCATTGGAACCCAAAATCTACTATCACAATAAGATTAATAAATATGATTGATTTATACCCAATTACATTATTTTCATATGCATAATGCTATATAAAATATAAAAAATGCCATTAATCTAAACACGTCAACCACATTCACTATATCATTAATAATTTTTTTAATAACCCTCTTTATTTATTTTCATGTTCATGTGATAAGTGGCATATGGATAAACAAATAAGAATGTTGATAAGTTATATTCATATACAACCATTATTACTGTTTGACTCTTCACAGGTGATGAGTGTTAGACTAGTTATTTGCATCACCACAATAGTTGTTACCATTTCACTTGAAGTATCTAGTTCACAAACCAACAATAACAATACATTTACGAAGTGAATTTCATCCTATGAAAACACGCAGCTACTCATGTGTGAGGGGTTATTTAGTATCCCAAATGCACGTGTAAGGGGTTTGGGTGGTATTTCACAACAATTTAGCATGCATAATTAAATTAATATCTCGAATGTAACGTAACTGTCCTGCATGGAAAGGTAAATTCGATAATTGATTATCCATTTTTGTGCAGAATTTTGAACATATTCGAAGTGATGGTATCCCACTTAATTTTAAAAGTTTCATTTTTTGGGTACATCCAAATTCATTTAAAAGCTTTATTAGCCTTTTAATATACACCATTTTCTTTTGAAGAAATTGGTCTTGTAGCTGATGGATATCCTACCTCAATAATGAATGATATACTCCTTTTAAAATCTATATCATTTTTATGTATCTAACTGGTTTTTTAACATTGTTTTGAACACTTTATCACATATATGATTCAATAAAAAACAATACGTAAAGAAAATAGAAACATAGATAAATATTTAAATGTAAAACCCTTAAGTATATGAGAATGAAAGTGAATTTAATTTCCAACTAGCAATATCGATATATTTATAGTAAAAGTAGATTGCATATCCAAATTTATTTTTAACAAATGTAGCAAAATCTCTGTTCAATTGAATATATTAAATATAATTCATATTTAAAAATATCTTATTTCAAACCCTCAAATTTAGCAGCAAAGTTATGGACACCCCGTAAATTATACTTCTGTATACCAAGTTTAGAGTATGAATATGAGTTTGTTTGCGAATAGAAAAGGCTGGACTTAACACTCAAGAGAATTGCTATCTAAATACTGGGCTCTTTGCCTTGACATGTATTATGTGTTTATGGCACACCAGCCGGTGCAATTAGAATAAGGTAGAGCATAATATACTTAACTCAGAATCATATACAGTTGAAAGGTTATCCGTTGACGGAGGTAGCTTAAACATTCAAGTCTTGGACATCGAGTTCCCAGATTCAGATCCACTGTAATCAGCTTTTAATAACTTTGTAGTATAAGAATATATTATCTATATTGTTTGTAATATTTATAGAATTAGATTTTGTAAGATGGCTTGAAAGGTCTAATTCAAGGATTCTATTTAATTCAAAAATACTGAAAACATTATGAACAGAATTTAGTTAAATACACCTGTAACATAGGGACTCGCCGAAAGAATGAATGATACTGCTGTAACACCTATATACCTATAACAAATGAAAATAATTTTGTATTAATTGTGATATATATTTTGGAGTGAAGTTTTCTACCTTTGGTTGAGCACAGATTTGAAACGTTCAACTAACTCCACCATCTTCAATGAATGTGAAAGGTGAATGATAAAAATGTGTTAGGGAGGATGAATCTTCTATCAATAGACTCTTATAATATATGGTCCCTGACGATCAATAAGAGTGTTCACTTTAAATGATGAATGTTTTGAATGTTTCAGAGATTTGCGCACAGTTCACTACCAAAACGCTAAACAAACATGTGACATAATGTAGATTCTGATAAAGGAAAGACCACGTCCAGTACAATCTTTAAGACTAATCCATGAAGTTTATTCCAGAGTAATGGGGAAATGATTAATATAATATGAATTCTCAAATGAAAAACGATGTTTAGTTCAATAATTAAGATCCATGAACAATATTAATTCCTTATAAGCTAGGAAGGCGATGCATATTGATTTGTAGTGTTATTTTGAGAAAATAGTTATAAACTTTGGTACAATCAGCCAAGAGAAGGAAGAATGATGCTGCCACTCCATATTTGGCTAGTAGGCAGATCAACAAAGCGAAATCAAAATCAGCGCAGGGAAGAATGGTGCTGCAATTCCATATGTAACCAGTAGGCAGATAGCCAATGTAAAATCAAAATGCACGTAAGTGAAATAACAAACAATCTTGGAAGAATGAGCTTTCTGAAAACTTACTAAGAATATCCTTAACTATCTTTGGCTTCTGGCACCGGTATACAGAATCGCAGATTTTTTGACCTTCGAAGATCAAATAGCACGTAAGGAAAAGAATCAATGCTAGAAGATTGAACTTTTTGAAAGCTTACGAAGAATAGCATTAACTATCTTTGGGTTCTGGCATCCATATACAGAATCGCAAGATTTGTTGACCTTGACGATGCGTTCATAAAAGCCGTCATACTCAGGATGGATGCCCACAATCTGCTTGTAGGTCTCCAAGTTTCTCCAATCTAAAAGCAGATTCCGAATGTCACCAGGGCAAGTTGCAACCACTGCTTCTTTGACAACGCTCAGATTATTCAGATAGCTTCTGTAAACTTTTTCTTCATATTTGAGGCGATCGCATTCATCTAAATTTAGGCGGAGCCTGGGAAGATAAAGGCCAATAAACGAAGATCGAATCCACTTTAAACCCACTTCTCCCAACATCTCTCCCAGAGATTCCAACCAGTCGTCCAGTTCTTCAGAAAGCTTGCTCATCACTTCCACATCTGTGCTACTTTTGGCCATCGCTATGGTCTTAGACATACTGGTTTCCAAGAAAGCAAAATACAACTTTTCATAGATACCTTTTGAAGCATCAAGAGAGACTGCCATTTTTTCTAGCTCGCATCGTTTACAGGCGCAAGTGAATCCCCACTTCTTGCTAGCGGCCTGGCGAGCTTGGTATGGAAGAAGAACGTCGAAATAAGGGATAGTGATCTCTTCGCCTTCATTAATATCCTTTGTTGCATGAATACTCATAACATCGCCGACGTTGATTCTCGAGGCGTTCGGCAGGCAAGAATGGTTGATGAGAGACGGAAGCAGCCAAACGCCGTAGTAACGCCTCTTTTCAGCAGGATCTATCCAATTATTTATATTTCCTGGAGACATATCATCAAACGCGATGGTTTTCAAGATCCGTAAGATACCTTCGGAATCAAGCTTGTCATATTCTTCTTCGATCAACTCATCCGGCAAAGTACTCGTGCTTTCTTGATACTCCAGGGCCAGCTCTTGCAATGTAGGAATGGATGCTTTGAAAATGGTACTACTTGAAGGGTCCAGTGAAAGGAACAACAGCAGTGCATTATTTCCTTTCCGATCCAGCGCACTCATTACCTTCGGTCCAAGGCCGTTAGCCATGGGAGCATGCATGAAAGGATAACTGTAATCATCGCACCTCGCCAAAACCCTGCAAATAAGCAACACTGTGCCCGCTTTTACAAACTCGGTAGCAAAGATTCCTCTGTGTCCGTTGATTGAGTTCTTGATCTCTACAGGTCCAATGAAATCAGCATCTGGTTTGCAATAGTTTGGCTTCTCTGCAATCCCCACAATGCGTTCTCCCATACCGTAATATTCGACACACTTCTGCCGATAGAAATCGACGAGTGATTTAGTTGTTAGGGTTCTCTTAGAAGATAAATTGTCGTCTACCCAATATGCATGCTTATGGTTCCCCATAGATACTAATGATTCAATTAGAACGCGCAACCCTTGAATCATCTTTTCGAGAGAATCATCAAAATCTGAAACATCGATGTTGCAACATGTCATGGCGTCTTGGTGTGCGTCGTAGTAGCGGCGAAGCCCAATGTACGCTCGCGATCTTTTGCAGTACAATTGGAAACGAATTGACAACCAATTATACTGAGGGTTTTCGTTCCCTGGGTCGAAACGAAGTGACAGCCGATTATTCTCAAGGCCTTCGGTTTCCAATAGCATTATTTCACATTTACTGTAATTCCGGACACATGCCTCCCAGTCTTCCGCATCAAACGCGCGTCCTCCATTGTCAAGCCAATCTCGGAATTTTGCTGGGTTTCTTTCCGGGAACGTCCCTACTCTCACGATCGACCTCGGATTTTCCACGTCAAGCCACTTAAAGCCGTCACGAGCTTTAACCCGGGGAGGCTGCTTGAGCGCAATTTTGGTGCCCTTTGGATAAGCGTTTCTTGCATAAGATTGGTCAATGCACAGGAAATTTGGAGCAGCGATCGAAAGAGCAATGGCTTTCTCTGTGTTGGCCTCTGTCATGACGGTATAAATTCTCCCGAACTTGAGGGGATCAACACATAGCTCCCCATACAAAACTTTCAACTCATTCCTCTTCCCATCTTCCAGCGCAGCAAGAGAAACTGAAACAAGATCTCGCCTCGGCCCTAACTGCCTATACTGCGTTTGGACACCATGGAATCCATCGGATCTATCGGACATGCAGAAAAATTCTCCAGTCGCGATTGTAGAGAATTTCTCGAGAGCTCTATTGTGAATGCTGATAAAAGTCTCTCTATCATTGTCGCCAATAGACGCCACAGTCGTATCAGAGAGCGGACCAAGGCCAAGAACGTCAGCAAGGCTACTGGTTGCCAACCGAAGGTTACTGGTTGTCAATGGTGTACTAGAAGTGGATGACCGAATTGTCATGAGAGCTTTTGCTTCAGCAATGGCGGCTGCTGCCTTGTCCTCTGCATTCATCTCGTCTTGGCTTATATCTGGTTGCTTCGTCATGATCTGGTAGATGATAGGGGCGGCCGTAGGAGGTAAAACCTGATACGCCTGTTGTGGTCTCGTTATCTCAAAGCTAGTCTGTCCAAACGCACAAGAGACCGTTCAAACACTAAATGAAAGAAGTAGCATTACATTGAACACCCAAAGGCAAATGATTTGACAGTACGTCATTAGGTTTTTAAGAATATACACCTGGGCGGTTTAGGAACACCTAGGGTAGGGAAGACGAACCTAAAATTTCTTTAGCCTGAGTCTAGAGTTAAGGATCCCTCCCACGTTCGAAGGGAATGTACTTTAAGCTTAAGAACCGTTGGAGAGTTGCGGTCTTGGAGTTACTTTTACAATGTCTTGTTTTGCCTAACGCACTAAGCCGTTAAAATTGCGTTGTTGTGTTAAATAGAAGGGTTTCCCGCCTGATTATAAAGTTAAGATGTTACAGAGCCTTATTCTTAGATTTTTCAACTATTGAATAAACTTTTTAAGTAGGATCAAGTGGCTAATTGTAATTTATTACTTAAAATTCAATATAGTTCTAAATACATTTCAATTTTATAGTTACTGTTTATTAATTAAATATTTCATAATTTACGATAGAATTAAAGTCTTTTATAATTTGTTTTAACATATTAAAATTTATAATTCATCACATGTGAAATTTTATATCATTGTAGTTATAAGATGTTTTGTATATTTATATCATGATGTGTATAGATAATTATAATCTATGTTTGTATAGATATATCTTCATGCATAAAGAAAAAGTATAGATAAACTATTAATTATATAATATATAATTAATATTATATTTTGAAAACCAAATATTAATTAAAATTAAATTTCAATAATAAAAATTGTTTATCTTTAATTAATATATTAATTT
This sequence comes from Pinus taeda, assembly GCA_000404065.3. Classification (NCBI taxonomy): domain Eukaryota; kingdom Viridiplantae; phylum Streptophyta; class Pinopsida; order Pinales; family Pinaceae; genus Pinus; species Pinus taeda. Next base: position 101,100 of record APFE031702403.1, read on the forward strand.
TATGTTAGTTTGATTATTTAACTTGATTGGTTGAGTTTTAGCCATTAAAGTACTTGACATATTGAGAGAATATAAGTTCAATTCTCTTAACACTTTCAGAACCAAACTATGGGTTAGTGATTTTGAGAAATTATGGATTCAATTCTCTCCGCATTTAGCTCAGTGGTAATGATCCACACTTAAAATTCCATTTTATATTTTATATAAACAAATTATTTTTGTATATAATTTATTTTTTAATATTTATATTTTATATCAATATTTATTTATACTATTTCTATTTATAAATAAATTTACTATTTATCATTTTATATAACAATTATTAATATTTTAAAATTATGTGTTTTCAAATAATATATACATTATATACATTAAGTTCCATGCATGAAAACAAATAATCACAACTTTATTTAAATACGAATATGTTTTATTATTAAAATATACCAATTCAAATACAAAGAAAATTCAAAAAATGGTTTATATCACTAAATAAACCTTAAAAAAACTTAGTAAGGCTGGTCATGTAAACATTTGTAGTGATTATGCTTACTGTCCCAACAAAGAAAAAAAAAAAGAAACATTCATGTTACAAATAGCTCTTAGCAAACTCAAAAATCATAATACAAGGCAAAAGAAAAAGATACATGAAGTGTTCAAGAAAGTTTTCTTAAGGGAGAGTATTACTCTTAGCAAATTGAGAAATCATAATCTAAGTAAAATAAAATACATGAATTGTTTAAGAAAGTTTTAATAAGAAGAGTATTGTTGTAGATCTAGTTTTCTCAATGACAGGTTAAATATTTAAGGTAAGAGGAAGTCTTCCTCCTCTTTCTATCAAAGTATGTTCTAGACCTACTTTTGTTAATGGTAGGCTAAATATTTGAGGTAAGATGAAGTATTCCTCTTTCTATGAAAGTAGTATCATTCCATTATTCACAAAGTATATAGGCTATTTCTATGGAAGGAGCCTTATTCAAAAGGTGTCTGCCTAAATATTCCATTCCATGTGTATTTTTTGACTCTTAGTTCAAGAACAATCATGTGTTTAGAACCCTTACCTATTTTGTTTGAGTTATCTACTTTAAGGTGATCTAGTTGACTACATCACGCACATACAAATGGGACTTTCCATAAGTAAAAACATTGATAGAAAAAATTTTCTCCTTGTATAATCTCTAGCTTTGCCAATAGTCCTTGGGATACACCCAGGTGCACCAAGGATCATTTTATTGAAAGCTATCAAAAATAGGTCATCAAAATACATAACATGTTAATGTTGTTGACCACTTTTTTAATGATTGGATGGGTCGAGAGCTTCATAGGAAAACTAACCCAATTAACCCAAAGATTTGCAACTTTAATTTCTTTTGAAATGGATTAAAATCCACATGCCATGTCTGGAGCCAAATGTAGTCGCAATTAATTACCCAGGAATTTGTGTGTATCAGATCTAGGTCTCCTTCATCCAAGAAATGGAAGTCTAATGATGTTTTGTAAGCAGACTCACACTAGGGTTGTAGTTAATCAACGGCTTCCAATTTTGTCCCCCAATTTAGGATCTGGAAGTGTAGCCATTTTTTATAAGTAGACTGACACTAGGGTTATAGTTAATCAATGTCTTCCAATTCTATCACTCAATTTAGGATCTATGCCTAGTTGGGAACAATGTAGAAGAATTTTCACACCAAGGCTCTTATCATCAAGACTGTCACCGAATTTAGGATCTATGCCTTGTTGGGAACAATGTAGAAGAATTTTTGCACCAAGGCTCTTATCATCAAGCTCGTCACTCAACTCATGTTGACGTCCCTTACCAGGGTGCGCGTTGGCTTTTAGTCAAGTTCTCATAACTTTATGGGGTCTTTTAACCCTCATTGTTGTCCCGTGTAACTTAGAGAAGTGTCAAAAGGGCATATCCTACCTACTGTAGGTGATAAAACCAGATTCTTGCATCTAACCAACCAGACAACCAACTTGGTGGTTGTCACAAACTTGAGGCTCCATCAACACTACATCAATAGGGTGTTTTTCATGTACCCTAAGATCCAAAAAGTGAGATATATAGTTTATTAAGCTACCCCTTTTATAGATTACCCACTTGAGAAAAAAATTATATATTTTCTAGGGTGTTTGTAAGATCCCAAACTTTAAAAATTTTAATAGATTTAGCACACTTTAGTGTTCTAGTTAAAAATGCTTGCAATCAAACACTAAACACAATGGCATCTGAAAACAAATCCTTTATTTATATTATTAACTATGGAAATAGTACATGACCATACAATAATATTAGATCCCATAAATGGCATGCACAACTGCTCATCAAAAGAGAGAACAAAAGAATTGAAGCACAATCATGAACCCTGGATGGGTCCACAAGCAAAATCACACCCACAGGGTTTTCATCCCTAGGATCAAACTGGAATTGGCCACGCCAAGTTCTCAAGAAAAATAGAATAATATAGATAAAATTTGGATGATCCTAATGCCTAGCTCCTGTCCCCTTTTATAGGATTGATGAAGTCTCTAGAAACCTTATTTTATTATTTTCCCTCAAAAAAATGAATGAAAATACCATGGGAAAAAACCACAGTAAATACCATGGGTATATTCTATCCATTTTGACCGTATCCAGAAAATGAAATATTAAATAATGGCATGCAAGGTTACCCGTCAAATGTGAAAACAAGACATTGAAGCACAATTTTGGACCCTGGATAGACCCACCATACAAATCACACCCACAGGGTTTTCATCTCTGGGATCAAGCTAGAACTGGCCACACAAAGTTCTCAAGAAAAACACGATAAGATAGATAAACTCAGGATGATCCCAATGCCTAGCTTCTATCCCCTTTTATAGGTTTGATGGACTCTCTAAATGGAAGATCTTACCATATACTATTCTTAGCTTAGAATGTGTAATTAAATTTTCTCTACGGTTTTGCGATTGTACAAATTTACAGGGTAAGTTCCTCAGATATGACACCAAAGGACACCACTCACAAATAGATCACAGATTAATACACAAGTATTCTTGATGTGGTTAAAACCCTCAAAAAGGGAAATAGTCCATGGCCTGAGCCAACACGGCCACTTAAGGAAATTTATTAATGTAACAGAAAGAAAATTTACATAAAATTCTCTCATGAACGGTAACTTTGCAAATGACACTCCATGCTCTTTAAATAAAGATCATGGAACAATCAGGTTTTAAGCCATGGATCAAGTGTCGATAATACCAAGGAGAAAATTAACTGTCGGATCACTTCATGTCTAGAACATATCGTGACCGTCGGATTGTAAGTTACAATAGTACATAGTAAAGAAACACACTTTACCTAACTCTACACTAGACCAGGTTATACTTAACTATTTCATGTGTCAAAATATCCTAACAGCCCCCCTTAAGAAAAACTTGCGATAGGATTGAAGGATGTACAAATATGACATAATAAGAGAAGGCATGAGGCATTAGAGCCTATCCCCCCTTAGCGACAACTTCCTAAAATCCAACCATAAATCGAAGTTTAGTAAACTTCGCCTCTGTGAGAGCCTCTGTAAAGATATCTGCAACTTGATCATCAGTTGAACAATATTGCACTTCAAGAACATGGTCATGAATGAGCTTTCCAATGAAGTGCATGTGTAGTTCAATGTGTTTGCTACATTGATGTTGGACGGGATCTTTGCATAGTTGAATGACACTTTGATTATCACACCAAAGTGTAGTTGGATGTTGTTGATGAAAGCCAAACTCTAACAGCATTTGACGAAGCCATAGGGATTCCTTAATAGCTTCTATGATGCCACAATACTCTACTTCTGCTGAGGAAAGAGAAATGGCACTTTGTTTCTTGCATTCCCATGTAATAGCTCTAGAACCAAGAGTGAATACATAACTTGTAGTATACTTTCAATCATTACGGTCACTAGCCCAATCCGAATCAGTGAAACCAACCAATAGAGGAGCTTCTTCTGCACTGTAATGAATACCAAACTTAAAACTATACCTTGAACATAATGAAGTATTCTTTTAGGTAATTCCAATGACTTTCATGTGTTTTTTTCACAAACCAAGAAATAAGCCCAATAGAAAAGGAAAGGTCAAAATGGGTATGGGTCAGATACAAAAGTTTTCCTACAAGCTGATGGTATAAAGTAGCATCAACTGCAGGGGAAGTACAGGTGACTAAAATTTTGGCTCCATAGTAAAATGGAGAAGGGGTTTTCTTATAGTCTTCCATGTGAAAGTTGCGTAGAAGATCACACGCATACTTGGACTAGAAAAGGAAAATACCTTCCTTGGATTGTAAGACCCGAAGATAAAAAAAATAATGCAAGAATCCTATGTCTGCCATTTAAAAATACTTTTTAAGGCTAGACTTCACATGGTCTATAAGGTTTGGATCACTGCCAGTAAGGATAAGATCATCAACATAAAGAACAAGAATGATAAGAGCCTTAGCCAATTTCTTGGTGTAGACAGTATTGTCAAAATGACACCTAGAAAAGCTATTATCTAAAATAAAGCTATCTATTTTGGCATACCAAGTCTGAGGGGCTTGCATGAGACCGTAAAGGGATTTCTTAAGCTGATATACAAGGATGGAGTTTGTTTAATAAATCTAGGAGGTTGTTCCATACAGATTTATTCATGCAAGTCCCCATGAAAGAATGTAGATTTAACATCCATCTGATGGGCTACCCATTTGAAAGAGGCAGCAAGGGAAAGAACAAGGCATATAGAGTTCATTTTGGAAACAAGGGAGAAGGTTTCAGTATAGTTAATTCCTTCAACTTGTGAAAAACCCTTAGCAACAAGACGAGCTTTATGTTTATCAAATTTTCCGTTTGGTCCAAACATGGTTGTGTAAACCCATTTGCATCTAATAGGGTTTTGTCCCTTTGGAAGAGGAACAAGATCCCATGTATAATTTTCCAATAATGAACGATATTCTTGACATAGGAAAATCCTGCGTATACCCACAGTATGCATATAAAATGCATAATCTCGTCTGTCCCAGGAATTTCAAAGACCTGCCTGATCAAATATTCATGCCTAATGGTTCAAGGCCCCTTAATTAAATTTCATGCAGAATGATTTCTTATTTAATCCACAGACTACCCTTAATCCATCCTTTCCATTGGGACTCTATACTATCCCTTGATTAAAATTTTAACCAATCCCTAAGCCCACACATATATAACCAACCCCACTCTATAACTATGGTTATTCATGAACTTACACATAAAAACCTTCTATTGTTGCTATTTCTATTATAATCCTTTTATAATAGAAATACACATGAAACATGTGTTAAACATACCTTTTCGCCTTTTCCTCGGTCTTTGTGCATTACTCGAGGCTTCCCTTTATCATAATCACAATCTCGCAAATCACACTAACCTACATTCTTCCTTCACATCCAATATGCGATTAATAACCGGACTTCAAATGGAATAAACCCACATCCATTACCTTCTCAGGTCCAATCTTTCCCAAGTGTTTTCGCTGTTCTTCAATCTCCGTCGTTGATCAGTTTCACAATCCAACGATAAAAAATTCATCGCATTCATGGCTTATCGTACATCATAGTTTTCACAATTCACCAACACTTGATTCCTACGAAATGAGAGAGTTAACCTCCGCCACCTGATCAACCCTTTAATCTGACGGTCCATAGTCCATCTCAACATCATAAATCTCGGCTCATCGCAATATCGCAAATCTAGGTTTATCGCAGACCAAAACTCTTTTACTGAGTGCAATTTACGATTAAATCTCCATTGTCGATCTAGTTCTTGATAGGACTTATAAACTCCAATTTATAATAGTTTAGGTCTAGACTTGAGATTAACGCCCAATGACAAAGGTTTTCAGAATCTACAACACACAGGACTTTGATTAACATAAGGTTTAATAATAGGCAAAACCTCTACTATTAACCGTGGCACCTTACATTGAAAATGGAATCAATGGTGAAGAATGAGTGTGGGACTTCAGTCCTAGATCAATAATTCATGCACTTCTAACCCTGTAGTCGATAAGCACTTAGGCCACCTGATGAACCAATTTCCTGTTGCAAAACCGCTTTCAATGATCTGATGGCCCTTCTACTACACTTATCTTCACTTGGCTATTATGCCAGTTATAAATGTTCTTCTATGGGTTTGGATTAAATCAGGGTTTCTCTTCCTTTCGTTGTTCTACCACGAGACTCCCTCCTGAGCTTAACTCTGCGAGTTTTTGACACAGCCACTCCAGAATCTTAATTGTGATCCTTCGGATGGATTCAAATTATCCATTAGGATTCTTCATATTGTTCTTCTTTCTCTGTATCTTGTTGAACTCCGCCTGCAACATCTATTACACAAAATACTCAAGTTCACACACAGATTATAATTGAATTACTCCAAACACACACGCAAGCTTAGAATTGAGTTGTTTGTATTGATAAACAATTATTTACATAAGAGTCTCCCTCTCTTCTGACCTAATTTTATGATTAGTGGCCTCTATTTTCCTACTTGCCTGTAGGCTTACAGACAAATCTTGTTTCTTAACTCTCTAACTACTGACTGTATCTATGCCTTTTAGGCTTGCATTTATAAAAAAGGTCCTATTGAACTAATTCTGGTTTAGATCCTAAATCTGCTTAACTAATTCCCGAATATCCTCTAAGTGCACTTTTTACTCTTACTTATCCCTAAGAATCCTATCTAGTTTCTGAAATCATGAGAACTATAAGAGTTATAACTGATTTCCAACTCTCTCATCATTATTAATCACTCATGTTCTCCTATACTTGAGACCATTTACAAATATCCTCACACTTACCTAATTAATTCCTACTTTAACCATTCAAAACATTAATAATTACATACATAGGAATCCAACTTCCTTGGAAATGCAAGAACCCCATGTCTATTATAATAAAATGATAGTTTCGAGTCAATTCTCCTGCACCAAACTCCCAAAGTGGAAAACATTCATGATATCACGATCATGTGTCTTCATGTGTTGATAGGAAACCTCCAGGGTCCCAAACTTTAGTTTGTAGTTGTCTGAATGCTCTGCACCTTTGTTGTTGTTGTATTTCTATCATCTTCTGATTCATCTTTCTGTCCTTGTCAATCAGTTTGAAGTTCTGATTGATCATTCTTCGTGTTGTTGTCAATCCCCTCCATATGGATTGCTTCATCATTAACTACCATAACCCTTCAATCTCCATCTCTAGCATATCCTTGGGATGGTCCATGTTCGGCCATTTACTGTTACCTCTTTCTCTCTGCTTCAGGTTATTGCTGATGTCCACTAACTCTTCAAACTGCTATTTATTATCTTCTCTTTGAAGCTTTCAGATTCTTACTGCCACCCTTTTATCCTTACCCTCTTTCATGATTATCTCTTTCTGCATTGAATTATGTCTTTCCAGCATTCTTTCCAGCAATTTAGCATCTCCGTTCCATGGATTAAACTTTTCCACATAATCCTTTTCTTCCATCTTTTCTTGGCTGCTCATCTATGCCAAATTTCCTCCAGCATCTGTAATTAAACCTGCACTCACCAAACAATTATTAAAATAAAAATGATAAGGCTTTTGTGCCTTTTCTTACTTTGGCAACACATCAGTATGTTGCTCTGATTTCTCCTCCTTTATCAGCACATCTATATCCTAACTTGAATTCTCAAAAGAATCCATGAGACTGTCAGCTAGTCTCTCCTCTACACCATCTGTTTCAATGATGTCTTCCTGTCCTTGTAAACTGTAGTGAACTTCTTCATTCTCATTCAGTTTTGATTTTACAACCTGAACACTTAATTTTTGTTTTCTAGCCTTTCCTCCAAAAGATTTAACTCATGCCATAAATTTTCCATTTCACTTGGAATTTCTTCTAAAAGATTTATACAATCCTCACTATATTCTTCTCTGTCACAAGTATAACCTCTTGTTGACACTAACTCTTTATTCTTGATTAGAATAAAATTCCGATCCTCCATATTTGTGATAGTTTTAGATGTTTGTCCATCATTTTCCCTTTGACCATTTAAGAAAGCCAATTCCTCTTTTTCCTCATCAATGGAAAATTTCTTATCACAAGACATAACTATCTCATCTCTACTGAAGACATTTCCTCCACTAAGAAAGGAATTTATGAAATCCTTCTGCTGTAATAACTCAACTTGATCTTCATTTGTAAGATAGTCATCATCATACTTTTCATGGAAATTTTCAACTTCATTCAAGACAGTTACATAAAATGTTTTGTTTTCTGCAATAACTGCATTCACACAAAACTTATCAATTGTAAAACCACAAGACCTCATGATATCATTTGATAACTCAATCACTAAGTCCTCCTATTGTTCCAAGTTATTTACATGACTCAGAAATATTTCAATGGTCTTCCATTTAATCTCATCAAGTCCTTCACTTGATCGCTTGATATCCTTCTCTATGTCTTCTTGGTTTTGGCCATCCTCATGAGTCCAACTTCCTCTGCTTTTAGTCCTTGCAATATGTTGAAAAATAAAACCTTTTCCCAACTATGTAAAAGAATTTACATGAGACCTATCCATCTCATCTCCTTCCAGAACAGAATTTAGATTCTTCTTTTCTTCTTCCTCCTTCTTTATGACCATATCAACAAATTGTCTTTGTTCACATGTTTCACCTGCAAACATACCCAAATTATCAGATTTAAAATCATGTGACCCTTCGGTCTCACTTGAAGTTTTAGTCTTCAAGTCTTCATCTTTACCCAGAACTTCACCCTTCTCTGGTTCACAAATGGACATTTCCATTTCCAACTCAACCTCTCTGAGTTCTTCCACTAGGCTCTTCACTTGCCTCTACCATAGCCTTCTCTATAACTTATGCCACTTCATTGGCTTTTTCTTCACGACCCAACCTAGTCTTTGGCTTTCCTCAAGTATCAATACATTAGTTGTCCTTTCATCTCTACAATCTCTTTATCAATTTCCTCTTGGCTCATTCTCTTGCCATTTGCCTTGGAATCCTCCTTCTTCACTTTTCTTCTGTTGTGGTCTTCCTCAAAACCTCTATTATCTCTATTATGACTATTATTAGTCATCTTCTCCTCTATCTTCATGAGTTCCTCACTCACTTACTATGAGTTACATTAAAGCCTTTACAATAGCAGTCCTTCCTACTGCCACTTATCTCACTAAGCTTTCCTCTGTACTTGGTCTTTTGGCAAGCACTTGGTTCTCTAACTCTGGAACCTCTTTTAGCATTTCTCTTAGCTCCTTCTAGGCTTCAACTCATTTGCACCTTTTAAGAACACAATTGTCCTCTTGTACTTCAATCACAAATGAAATACTAGGTTCTTGCCACCTCTTCTTCCACTCGAAGCTCTTACCAGCTTTCTTCATCCCTTAGAAATTCTACCCACATCCTTTCTGGAATTTCCTTTATGAGTTGCAACAATACCTCTGCAGTAACAAGTCTCCGTCTTGCTATATATGCTTCACGAAGCTTCTCTCCTCTGAGCTCAGTATTTTAGCATTTCTCTGGTTCTTTCCTCTGGAACCAATTGAGCACTCCTTGCTCTAAGTTGTTGCAATATTCTCACCTTCCTTTGTTGTCACCTGTGTATCAATTTTATTCAAACCAAAGATTATTCCTAAGCTTTCAAAAGCTTCTTGCTCAGCTTCCTTTTGAGAACACTCTTATCCTCTCTGTCCAACCTTCAATTGGATTCTTCAGGTTCACAGCCACTTTTCATTTACTTTGTTGTTTAGAACACATATAGCTTTCCTTGTCTAACTACTTCTATCAATATTTACTCTATCTTGAACCTACAAAACTCAAACCAGAGTTAAATAAAATAATACTTTCATGGCTTCATAAGCAGTCTCCATCCATTCTTCACATTTCAGTGAACCTCCACTTTCCTCAAGAAAACAAACATCATTGTTCTTTCCTTATGCTTCTATAGTCTCTCCTTAAGAATATTAGTTACTCTCATCTTATGTCATGTATTCTACTTATCAAATTCAAATAACCTGATCTCCTCTTTCTTTTGCAACCACACTTGTATTATGCACAATTCTTCTTTAACTAAAAAGAGCTTTAACTGTTGAAAATGGCAACAAGAAATGCTAAAAATAGAAGTGCTAAAAATAGCATTCCTATAAATAGCAGTTCATGTACCAGTGTTAGACATAGCAACAAGGAATGAAAAATGGAAGTGCTAAAAATAGCATTGCTATAAATAGCATTTCGGGATGGATTCCAATTTTAGTTAGTCCCTTAACTAAAATTGAGAAGTAAAATTTGAATTTGATCTTAGCAGTTGTTTGTAAAATAATTAATTAGTTAACCTTGAGTTAATTAGTTGTAGAAAATCAAACACGAAGTCTATGTGGGGATATGAACCAGTTTCTCCATTAATTGCAGAATTTCTCCCTTAGTTAAAGAGATAAAGATGAATTGTAATTTGAGTTGTAATTAGTTGGCTCAGTTAACTAAGTCAAGTCCAGTTAGATTAATTCAACTAGTTTGTTGAACTAATTGTGAGTTCAGTTAGTTAATGCTTGCATGCATTTAATTGATGTACTTCAAATAACTGAATATTCTCTCATAAATAACTCATGCATGTCAGTTCAGTGAGAGACCCAGCTGAGATCAGAGGAGGGATAGTGTACTATTAGTTGGATGAATTTTTGCTATAAAGGAAACTCATCCATGTAGAAGGAATGATCTCCTTCAGGATTGCACAGTTACTTCTAAGTTTAGTGAGGAATGTGAGAGGTCAATTCACATAGGTGGCAGAACTGGACCCCAAGAGAAACTGTGCAAGGAAATAGGAGGCTTGGAGGGTAGAGGAGAAGGTTGTGAGAGCCTCTGACTGTCTATGAGCAATATTGTTTTTATTGCAGAGGGAGAAGGATAGCTTGAGAGCTGATTCCTTTTATAACTTGAACAAGATTTCCACTTGTATGATCATACAGAGATTGCATTTTTAGGCTGAGGCATTCCCTGGGTTATTTCTTCTGTGTTATGTGTGATTGATATCTCGTTCTAAGTTATATGTGTTCTCTTGATCTTGCTCAATTTGATTAAGCTTTCACAAACTGTTGTAGAAATAGATATTGTATTGTGTTTTAGTATATTGCATAATCTGTTGATCTACAGTGGGAATTTCTACATGGTATTAGAGTAAAGGTGATCAAGGTGAATAATATTATACAAGAAGAAGGAGAAGTCCGAATTTTGTGGTTCCTAAGTATAAAAATTGAGTTCTTATCACATCTCAATTTCAACGACGGCGTTCAATGGTTTAAGACTCAAGTATGCCCTACATGGCAGGTCAAATTATATAGCCTGGAAGGATCACATGGAGGCAGTATTAGAGGATAATGGTCTAAAGGGCTTCATTGATCAAGAAGTCCCAAAGCCGACTGATGCTACTCAACTGGCAGAATGGAAGAAATGTGTGGATAGAGCAAGGAGAATCCTCTTGAAGGGAGTTCGAGACCACATTGTCTCGAGCTTCCATGGAAAGGAGACACCATTTTCAATGTGGAAAACATTGAAAGATTTATATCAAAACAAAAACGATCAGAGGAACCTGGTGCTGAAAGACAAGCTTCGTAAGATCAAGAGTGAAATGGGCGACACGATCTCTACATATCTGAACAAGCTCACCACCTCTAGGGATGAGCTTGGAAGTGTAGGGATCATGACTATTGATGATGACATGGTGAGTCTTGCACTCCTCGGTCTTCCTAAGAGCTGGCATAACTACCAAGACTCGGTTAATGGAAGAGGAAAACTGTCAGATTGGGAATGACTTTGGTTGGATCTGATGCAGGAAGAGATAAGAAGAAGTGCCAGAGATGGTTATTCATCCGAGGAGGACGAAGAAAATTGTGCCTTAGTGAGTAACACGAAGTAGTGGAAGGAGCAAGATTCTCATCCCAAATCAAGTTCTTCCCATGGTGGGAAGAAGTTTGACAAATCAAAATTGCGATGCTTTCATTGTCATGAGGTGGGCCATTTTGCTACAAATTGTAAACTGACAAAATCCAAGAATGGATCCGTGGAAGGATCAGAAAGTGAGGTACTGGCCTTATAGTTTGAGTTGGATTTCACACTTTTCACATGCATGGTTTCATCCATGGTGGGAAGTGGTTGGTTTCTTGATAGTGGTGCTTCTTTTCACATGACCGACGATCAAAGTTTGTTCAGTACCTTGGAAGAGAAGGATCTCCAGATGCAGACCGCAATGGGTAATAATGAAAAGTATAGTGTCTTAGGTGTAGGCACAGTGGTTTTTCAGAGGGAGCATGGAGCTCACATTACCTTGACTGATGTCAAGTATGTACTAGGACTGAAGAAAAATTTGGTGCCAATCGCAATGCGGAAATACAAAGGCTATGATGTAGTCTTCAGTAAGGGAGATGTTTTCCTTTGACACTTCACCACAAGATAGGTGAAGCAGATTGGTTCGCGAGTCAAGAACCTATATTCTCTTGAGGTTCAAGATGCATGCAAAGCCTTGAGGAGAAAATCAATTGGCGAAGACATGGATGTTGAGAGGGAGACTACATTACCTCTCAACATGCAGCCATAGGAGAAGTCTCAGACGATTGTGGAGGAGCCATGATTAGTGAAGTAGCTTCAGGAGGTTGTGGAGCAGCCACAACTAGGGAAGCCAATAGGAGACAGAGTGGAGGCATCCACTCATGTAGAGAGCTCCAGTAGGGGCAAATTTCGATCCAAGTGGATAGAGGAAGCACATGCATCCATACCTCCAGGTCGAAGGTGGGGCAATGTGGAGTGACAATCCCAAGAAGGCTGGAATAGAGGTAGGATCATTAATGTACCCAACCTCTTTAATTAGACCTTGCTACGATAGCCTCAAAAAGGAGTAGCAAGATTGGTTGAGTGGGTAGAGACAGATGCAGATGGAGCAGCAGAGAGAGCTATAGTGCAGGAATCCCAAGACAGTGCAAAGCTAGCAGGCTACAACAATGCAAGAGGCACAAGAGCGTTGCACCAGTGCAAGATGGCACAAAGAGGTGTGCAACGATGTGAGATGCATGGAGTGTTGTAGCAGCTCAGAGGTCGTAGGGCGAGCATTTGTTAGCGGTATAGGGAGATTCAACATCAAAGGGAGTTTCTAGCCCAACAAGGAGATCAGTTGAGAGATCTTTTGTTTCTAGAGTTGCTGGAGCAACAACACTTGGGAGAAGTGTTGCATGCAGAACATTTGAAAGGTTCAAGATCGAGTTTGAGTTGAATTCCTTTCTTATTGAGAGGGATTTTTGAAAATGGCAACAAAAAATGCTAAAAATAGAAGAGCTAAAAATAGCACAGCTATAAATAGCGGTTCAGGTACCAATGTTCAACATAGCAACAAGGAATGAAAAATGGAAGTGCTAAAAATAACATTGCTATAAATGGCATTTCGGGATGGATTCCAATTTTAGGTAGTCCATGAACTAAAATTGAGAAGTAAAATTCGTATTTGATCTTAGCAGTTGTTTGTAAAATAATTAATTAATTCACCTTGAGTTAATTAGTTCTAGAAAATCAAACATGAAGTCTATGTGGGGACATGCAACAATTTTTCCATTAATTGAGAAATTTATCCCTTAGTTAAAGAGATAAGGATGAGTTGTAATTAGTTGGCTCAGTTAACTGACTCAAGTCCAGTTAGATTAATTCAAACAGTTTGTTGAATTAATTGTGACTTCAGTTAGTTAATGCTTGCAAGCATGTAACTGTTGCACTTCAGATAACTAAATATTCTCTCATAAATAACTCATGCATGTCAATTCAGTTAGAGACCCGGTTGAGATTAGAGGAGGGATAGTGTACTATTAGTTGGATGAATTTTTCCTATAAAGGGAACTCATCCATGTAGAAGGAATCATCTCCTTCAGGATTGCGCATTTACTTCTGAGTTTAGAGAGCAATGTGAATGGCCAATTCACTCAAGTGGCAGCATTGGAACCCAAGAGAAATTGTGCAAGGAAATAGGAGGCTTGGATAGTAGAGGAGAAGGTTGTGACAGCCTTTGACTGTCTATGAACAATATTGTTTTGATTGCAGAGAGAGTAGGATAGCTTGAGAGCTGATTCCTTTTGTAACATGATGAAGATTTCCACTTGTGTGATAATACAGAGATTGGGGTTTTAGGCTGAGGCTTTCCCTAGGTTATTTCTTCTGTGTTATGTGTGATTGATTTCTCATTCTTATTTATATGTGTTCTTTTGATCTTTCTCAATTCGATTAAGATTCCGAAAAGTGTTGTAGAAGTAGATATTGTATCGTGTTTTAGTATATTGCATAATCTGTTGATCTATAGTGGGAATTTATACATTAACTAGCTCTGATACCGTCTCTGATGCAGGGAAATCCCATGCATACCCACAATATGCATATAAAATGCATAATCTTGTTTGTCCTAGGAATTTCAAAGACCTGCCTGGTCAAATTTTCATGCTTAATGGTACAAGGCACCTTAATTAAATCTCATGCAAAATGATTTCTTATCTAATCCATAGACTACCCTTAATCCATCCTTTCCATTGAGATACTATACTCTCCCTTCATTAAACTTTTAACTAATCCTTAATCTCGCATATATATAACCAAACCCACTCTATAACTATGGTTATTCATAGACTTACCCATAAAAACATTCTATCAACGCTATTTCTATTATAATCCTTTTATAATAGAAATACACATGAAACATGCATAAACCATACCTTTTCACATTTTCCTTGGTCTTTGTACATTACTTGAGGCTTCCCTTTATCGTAATCATAATCTCACAAATCACACTAATCTACATTCCTCCTTCGCATGTGATATGTGATTAACAACCGTACTTCAAATGCAATAAACCCGCATCCATTACCTTCTTGGGTCCACTCTTTCCCAAGCCTTTTTTCTATTCTTCAATCGCCATTGTTGATCAGTTTCATGATCCAATAGTCGACGCTTCATCACATTCTCAGCTCATCACACATCGTAGTTTTCGTAATCTGTGAGCACTTGATTCTGGTGAAATGTGAGAGTTAACCTCTACCATTCCATCAACCCTTTGATCTAATGGTCCATAGTCCATCTCAACATCACAAATCTCAACTCATTGCAATATCGCAAATATAGGTTTATCGCAAACCCAAACTCTTTTACCGAATGCGATTTGTGATTAAGTCTCTACCGTCAATCTGGTTCTTGATCCGACAGTTTTCGTAACATCGTAGGAGAAACGTGTGTGACATTTAGACACCCTTTCGCAGCCGATAAGACTTATAAACTCCAATTTATAACAGTTCAGGTTTGGACTTCATATTAACGCCCGAGGATAGATGTTATCAGAATCTACGGCTCACGGGACTTCGATTAACAGAAGGTTTAATAACAAGCCAAATCCCTGTTGTTAACCATGGCACATTACATTGAAAATGGAATCAATGGTGAAGAATGAGTGCAGGACTTCAGTGTTAGATCAAGAATTCATGCACTTCTAAGCTCGTAGTCGATAAGCCCCTACGACGCATAATGAATTTCTTTCTTATTAAAAAATCGCTTTCAATGATTCGACAACTCTTCTTCTGCACTTCTCTTCACTTGGGTTTTACCCCATTTATCAATGTTCTTCTAGGGATTTGGATTACCTTAGGGTTTCTTGTCCTTTCGCTCTTCTGCCGTGCGACTCCTTCCTGAGCTTAACTCTACATGTTTTTAACACAACCACTATAGAATGTTGACTGTGATCCTTCAAATGGACTCACACGATCCATTAGGATTCTTCATATCATTCTTCTTTCTTTGTATCTTGCCAAACTCCGCCTCCAACCTCTGTTACATGAATACTCAAGTTCACACACATATCATAATTGAATTACTCCACACACACACACATAGACTTAGAATTGAGTTGTTTGTATTAATAAACAAGTATTTACATAAGAGTCTCCCTCTCTTCTGGACTAATTTTCTGATCAGTGGCCTTTGTTTTCCTACCTGCCCATAGGCTTACAGACAAATCTTGTTTCTTAACTCTCTAACTACTCGTTGACTCTATTCCTTTTAGGCTTACATTTATACAAAAGGTTCTATTGAACTAATTTTGGCTTAGATCCTAAATATGTTAAAGTAACTCCTGAATATGCTCTAAGTCCACTTTTTACTCCTACTTATCCCTAAGAATCCTCTCTAGTTCCTCGCATCATGAGACCTATAAGAGTTACAATTGATTTCCAACTCTCTCATCATTATTAATCACTTATGTTCTCCTATACTTGAGACCATTTACAAATATCCTCACACTTATCTAATTAATTCCTACTTTAACCACTCAAAACATTAATAATTACATACATAGGAATCCAACTTCCTTGAAAATACAAGACCCCCTATGTCTACTAAAATACAATGATAGTTTCGAGTCAATGCTCATGCATCAATTCTTCATTCATAGCTACGTCCCAATATGGATGGACTGAAACTTCTGCAAAGGTGTCAAGATCATAATTTGTTGAAGCTTGAGCCAATAAAGAAGAGGCTTTATCGAACTGAGAACGTGTATGTCATTGATCTGTAGGATCACCTGCAAGAGCACCAGTTGCATCCCGAGTAACACAAACCCATCTGACTTCCTTATCTTCATCTTTAGGTTTAGACTTTTGGCTTGAGGATATTCTATAAAGACCTTTACTTCTAAGTAAATCATCCATGTAGGACACCCATTGGAAGTAGTTGGTGTTGCCAAGAATAACTTGGCATGAAATTCCCATTATGATAGAAACTAAATATGTATATGTTGAAACTAAGTGTTCCAATGACATCTCGAAAAATTAGATCGATTAAAAAGAACGAATTCCAGATGAAGAAGTTATGGATTTCTGAAGAAAAGTTGTTGAAGATGCCAACGAAGTACGTGAATGTGTGGAAGTGAGTGATAATATTATATTTAAAAAAAAAAAAAAACCCTCTTTCCAAACTTAATCTAACTAGCTCACTTTTTAAAAGAATATTTATGTAACCCGCTTTTATAGAGTAAGTAAAAGTCACTTTTACAATGGTACACTATGAGCTAGCCACTAAATTGTAACTTAAATAAAAGATAAAGAGACTTTAGAATTATAAGTGACTCACTTTTTATAATGGGTGAGAACATTTTTACATAAAGTAACTTTAAAATATAAGTTACATGTGATTTTTGAAAAAGTAACTCAACAAAAAGAAAGACCTGAACCCAAGACCTCTATTCAGATAAAGTAACTTTGGACCAAGTGAGCTAATTTAAAAGGTTAGTAATTTTTAGAAAAGAGAAAGGATTTTTTTTTTAGTCACTAAAGCTTTGGAGTGCGTGCTTACTTGATAAAGCCCTTTTTGCCTCCAGATCTTAAAAATGACGTAGCTAGGGCTACCAGAAACCTTTTCGCCTAAAATGAAAGGGATTCGTCATTGGAACAGATGCTCCTAACATAATAGAGAAATAATCTTGGCTTGAAAGTGATTAGAAACAATTGGTCTAGGAAACGACAGTCAGATGCAGTTGTACCAACTTTGAATTTGGATCACCAACGGATGCAACCCTCAAATAGCTTTGATACCATGTAGGAATTTACAAGGTAAGTTCCTTAGATAGAACACCAAAGGACACTGCTCAAAAACAGATCACAGATCAATACATTAGTACAATTTACGTGGTTAAAACCCTCAAAGAGGGAAATAGTCCACAGCTTGAGCCAACGTGGCCAGTTTAGGTAATTTATTAATGTAAAAGAAATAAAATTTACATAAACTTCTCTCATGAATGGTCACCTTACAAATGACCCTCCATGCTTTTTAAATAGAGATCATAGACCAATCAGGTGTTAATCCATGTATCAAGTGTCAGTAATGTTGAGGAGAGAATGAACCATCGGATTACTTCATGTCTAGAACATATTGTGATCATCAGATTGTAAGTTACAAAACCACATAGTAAAGAAAAACATTTTACCTATCGGTACACTAGACCAAGTTATACTTAACTATTTCCTATGTGTCAAAATATCCTAACGATGATGTCATACTTGTTTAAAAAGAAGTATAATTTGTTGGAATCACGATTTCCATTACACTAAAATCCATGGGTGCTAGTAAATGAATCCATCACCAGGGTTAATGGATCCTTGAGACACAGTTAATCACATTTTATGAAACACATGGAGAGCGCTATATTATCCAATGACAAATAATATCTCCCCTCGTGTGAGTTAGTTATGATTTGAACTTGAGACCTGTAACCACCTCCTCCCACATTTACTCACTTTTACAAGCTCTCAAGGGTAAACATGAGATAATTGTTACTATGACATGACCCAACCTCCAAGTTCAAATTAAAGAAGTGGGGCCTAGTAATCAAAACACCTACGACCACCCCTCAGGGACACAAAATCACTTAGGAGTCTAACAACCACCCCTCGTGATCAATGGCCAAGCTAGAACATATTTTCACAAGCTTTACATCCCAACTACACCCTTAACACAATGAGCATGCTAATGGAAGGCTCCAACTACACCCACAAACCTTCTTGCATGCGATTATGAGATTTGTGCCACTTTTTAAGAGTTGGCCTACATGCCACTTCCTAGAATCACCCAGGACTTTCTAGAATAAGGTATGAGATGACACCAAGTCTAAACAATCCATAATAGTGATATATAACATCGAAGACATGCCTAATACATGATAAACATTTTGTCAAACATATGGTAAACATATAACCTATAGGTCATGACTTCATGTATGATCATGTTCTTCTTAAATTCATTAGAGAATCATCAAGAAGGCTCGATGCCCTCTTGAGCTAGTTGTAACAAAAATTATTACCCCATTCATACATTAACCATTTAATAACTTATCAAGTCATGAACAAGATCCATAGTAAGAGAACATCACTCAAATATGCATGCAATGATCATATAACCAGAATAAAAAACATGACAAACCGTCCATAATATAAACATAATAACCATCGAATGTGCTCATAAATCACAATATGAAAATAGCTCATATTAATCATATGTAAAATCTAACCAAGTCAGGGATTTCCACATACCACCCGACCATACATTGGGCAAAACAAAATCTCTTTCAACCAATCACTATCATGCCATATTCCAAGCATGAATGTGGGATCATATGGATTAAACCAAAAAATAAGCAACTAGGGCCTCTACAGGCCAAACCACCTCAACACTTAAACAAAGTGATTTCACCTAAATAATCAACAAGTCACTAATACCAAACCATATTGGTCCCTTCCCAATATTTCAAGGGCTCCAGGGATTACTGTCTCAACCCACAGCCTACAGGGAACCCAATTTACAACAGGTTTCCAGAGAACTACCATATCAACCCACAACCTCCATGGAAGCCAAGTTGTTCCAGGGCTCCGGGGATTCCATCCCAACTCAGAACCACTAAGGAACCTGAGAACCAATCAAAAATCTAGATAGAGAACCCACTACATATTAACTATCTATAAAATCGAAAGGAAAGGTTGAAACCACTGTCAATCCAAAAAAATCTCCATGCCAATGACATCAAATAATGAAGTAACCAGATGAATGTACCATGCATCCAAATCTCGACAAGGAATCGAGACATGCAACCTATTAATTGCAACACAATCTTGTTGTAGTTCTTGATCCAAAGTTCTCCTTGCATTCCCTTCCTTTCCTTTGTTTTCCCTTTTCTTTCCTTTTCTTACATTCTTGATATTTTCTTTTGAATTTCTCTCTCTCTGAAATTTTTCTAAAGCCAGAACTAAAAAAAGTTGTGAACTGTTTCTCACATGACTTTTTATCATTGATGTCTCCTTTTTCTTTTATTTTCTCCCTAATCTCCCTTGCATGCATATTTGTGTCTCTTTACCTTCTCTTTCTCATATTTTCCTTTATTTCTTATATTAAATAGCCATTTATTACTTCTTTTCCTTTGCAAATTCCTTTTCCAATTTCCATAGCCTTTAATAAGCCACAAGTGATTACCACTATAATGTTTGCCCAACATTCATCTTGGAATTAGTGTCCCATGACTTTGGTTTTGTTTTATTTACATGGAAAATAACCCAAGGGTTTTTACAAATCCCTACCCCTCGGGGGAACACCGTCCTCAATGTTCTATGATGCTTATGACCGTTAAAACATATTGCCTATGGAGCTTTATGTCATAGCTCAATACAAAATTTACAACATACTAGATTGCTAAAAACATGACCACCATACTACTTATTGGAGATTTATAACATAACTCGATACAATATTTAAAACATACTCCTTATTGGATATTTATAGCACAACTCATTGAAATATGTTCAATACACACACACACACACACAAAAACACACACACACACGCACACACACACATACACACAAGAAAAACACATATATTAAACACATCTACTCAACTATCAAATAAGCAAGGATACAAAGCCCACATCTGATCGGTCATCTCCCATGTCGTTTCATTAGTCCTAAAGTGCTTTTACAACACTTTAACCCCCTCTATTACTTTTCTCCAAAGAATGAGTTATTTCAACTAAAAAGGAATTGGGGCTCTAGCCATAATTCCCCCTTTCGTTCCACCTATAATATAGGCAAATCAATCACGTGATCAACATTTTTTACATCTCTTAAGGAATGAAACATGGAAAACATCACGTACTTTTACTGTTAGCAGCATTGCAAGTCGGTAAGCCATAGTCCAATCCTCTCAAGGATATGAAAAGGCCCACAATATTGAGGTTCCTGCTTGGCACATGATCCAATCCTTAAGGAACACCTCTTATGATTTATGTTCAAGTAAACATTCTCTCCAACTTGAAACTCATTGAATTCTCTATGATGTTGATCTGCATAACTTTTACACAGATCCCAATAAATCTAGCATGAGAATCTCGCTTGAAAACCTCACTTATTGAAAACTCACCAGAGTCTCCAACCAAATGCGGAGAGAAAATATCAACATAAATTGTATTCCCTTCCTCCCTCCTTCTTCCTTTATAGCTTTCCATTTGGCTCTCTACACATTTCTAGAATTTAGTCTCAAATATCCTGGAAAATAATACCATAGGAAAATACCATCATCAAATACCTCTAAAAATTACCACATATACACTAACTATTTTCCTCCTTTTTGGATTATAAATTGAGGATCCCCTTCTTCCAAAACTGATCTTGTTTCTATCCTAATGGAATGAAGCACCAACAAGGGTATCTTCTTCCATCAATCACTTGATTAGGGATATTACAATCCTCACTACCCAAAATTTCTTTCCCTAAAGAAATTTAGGTGTCGGATGTTACAATATTTGTTCTCCCTCCCACATGGCATCCTCTGAAGGAAAATATTTCCATCGCACGAAATATTCCCTAATGGTTCTGCTTCTCAACTTCCTTTCCCATACTTCCGACACCTCCTCTAGAATAATCTCAAGGTGCCTCTCATCCAATGGATGAAAATCAGGTGATGAGATAATATGTTGTCCAACAAACTTATTCAAGAAAGAGAGATGAAATACGTTATTTATGCTTCTCTCTGCTAGAAGCTCCAATTCATATGCAACTTCTCCTATTTTTTAGATAGTTTAATAGGGTCAATAAAATCGTGGCTTCATTTTTCTTACCCCCCTTCTTCTTCAAAGTGGACTATCGACTAGGTTGCAAAAGAAGATACATTTTATCTCCCACTTCAAAACTCCTCTCCACTCTCTACCTATCTACATATAGTTTTTGTTGATTTTGGGCTATCTGTAGGTTATCCTTGAGTTCCTTAAGAATATATTGGCAATCTTGGATCTAATATTTATCTAATGGAGCCATAATATCTTCAAATGTTGTATCTACATAAGAAAATGTCTCATATGTAATGTG
Source organism: Pinus taeda (assembly GCA_000404065.3). Taxonomy (NCBI): domain Eukaryota; kingdom Viridiplantae; phylum Streptophyta; class Pinopsida; order Pinales; family Pinaceae; genus Pinus; species Pinus taeda. Next base: position 123,027 of record APFE031702403.1, read on the forward strand.
GACATATGGTGGGTAGTGTTATAGCAATATTCTCGTAGATATAATCACTTCATCCATGCCTCATGCTTCCCTATGATAGTTCTACAAGTACTCTTCTAACCATTTATTCACTGCCTCCATCTGTCCATATATCTACAAGTGGTAGATTGTGCTAGGAGTGAGCTCTATAACTAGAAATCTGAATAAATCCTACCATAATTCTCTCGTGAATATCCTGTCACGGTTTTTTATATTGTCTTTAGAAAACCAAGGAGTCAGAATACTCCCTGGAGGAATAATTATGTTGTTTGTGATGAAGAGATTTCGGAGGAAATGGAAAAGAAGTGAGCATACTTGGTTAGTCGATATACCACCATAAAGATGCAAACATTTCCTTGTTTTGAGGGTAGAATCATGATGAAATCCATGGAAATACATTCCCATTTCTTCTTTGGAATAAGCAAAGGCTATAAAAAACCTATTGGATGTGTGTGTTCTTTCATATTTTGTTGGTAGATACTACACACATGAACATATATAGTATCATCCTCCTTTAGGCCCCTCCATATGAATCTCTCCCTAGTGGTTCTATGTCTTTAGAAACCCCGAGTGTCCCATTAGGGGAGAGTTATGGGACACTTGCATAATATTCACCTTTATTTGGGATTTTGGTACTAAATAGATCCAATATTTATAATATATAATGTCATTGACAACTTGGTATTAACTATCCTATGACATCCCATCTAGGATCTCATATTCCATCAAGTTCTTTAAGTATTCCACCAAAAGATGGGACTTCCAGTGTGTTTGAACGTCTATGAGATAGAATGTAATTGGTTAGCTGGATATGACATCTACTAATGCATTTCTCCTACCTTTAACATATTTGTTCTCAAATTCATAGGCTTGGATGTTTATTACACATTTAAGTTATCTATTTTCCAAGCCTTTTTAATCCAGGAAGTACCTAAGACTATTACAATATGTTTCAATATTAAATATATATATCCCACTAGATATACCACTAGTGATGACAACTTGGAAACATTCCTCTAGTTCAATAATGTGCTCGCATCCCCTATATGGTGGATTTCCTAGTGGTATATTTTTGAAAACCTTCTGGTGTTTCTACAATAATGCCATGATGTCAGGATGTTACCTTCTATGTTACTTTGTTGGATTACTCTCCATAAATTGGCATTCTACCATGCACACAATATCCCCATGCTAAAGATATGTCTCCATTATGTTGGACATCAAGATATTAGGTAGGTACAAATGCATATTTCTCGGCATCACCTTCTTACCATATCACCCTATAAATGCAAATTCCAACTCCTAATAATTCATTGTATGTATCCCAATTGAATATAACAATTGGGCCCCTGCTATTACATGGGAATTTGGGCAATCTACTACAAAGGGGTTACCTATATCTACGTAGTTTTCCTCTTTTAGACTCATGTTGGGAACTATTTTGATGCATGACATGCAGTTGTGCTTCTTATTCCAAGGAATTAAGATAGTAAGCCCTCAAAATTCTTTAGTTGTCAACCCCTTTCTAACCACAAATTCTACATCAATGAAATTGCTGGAGGCCCCATCATCAATCAACATTGTCACCTTTTCCCCCTAAATGGTACCCTTGATTCAAAGAGTGTGATACCTCAAAACTCCCGTAAGAGATGCAATGTATCCTTCATTGGTCTCCTCCTATAACCTCTCTACCCCCATTCCTCATTATTCTCCTTGATCCTTCTCTTGTTCTTCGCTAGTATTCTCACTCTTACAAAATAATTTGATATAATGTGGCTTTCCCTTCATACAATAATACCTAGGTGACCAAGGCTCCCGACATGGGAAGCATAATCTCCTTCTTCTAAGGTTCCTTCTAGTCTCATTTCTATAATGTTCTTCCCTAACATTTTTCCCCTTTTGAGGAAAAGTATGTTTGGGAGGGAACCTAGTCTTTGGTATTGTGTCCTACATATCCCTTGTCTTTATAATTGCATCTTGCAAGGTTGTTGGTTTGTAGGCTCCAACCCACCTGCGTAAGGGTTCTGACATACCTTCTATAAGTAACATAACCCTCTACAGAATTAAAAGGCTGGTGGGCATCACAACCAATCTTTGAAAGTAAGTGCTATAGGCTTCAATACTTATTCTCTACCAATGACGGGCTAACTTACGTAAGTGTAACTCAACGTACTTCTTGTCAAATATCTCTATCATCCTCTATGTGAACTCTATATAAGAAGTTATGATCACATTCCTTACTATGATCATCCATTGTTCCCACCATTGTGTGCTTCTCCATCAAGATATAGAATGGCGTATTTGATAACATCCATCTCTAACATGGGGTTGAGATAGAAATAAGTATCTAACTTTTGTACCCATGAGATAACTAAAAAATGTATTGATACTTCAAAATAGGGAAGTGTTACCTTCCCTAAAGCCTTTTGCAGATCTTGGTTTAGTTGAGAACTCCCATACATTGTTTTCTTCCTTTGATGTTTTCTCATACAATAATAATCATTCATGGTCAAGGTCACCTTCATCCAAGTAATGAGTGTTCTTGCTATTAGTGAGAGGGATTCCTACTCCCTCAAGGAAAAATCAAAAAATGGTTGCATATATGGCCTGCTGCCATAGATGTATGGGCTATTCTAAGGGTTGGCATGTGCATGTATATTATCACTCCCACTACAATGTCAATCACATTCTCCATTATTTCTTTAAAAGTTAGAAATTTCAAAATGAGTATGGGTCATTTTGATGAGGAGGTGCATGGTTTCATCTAGGGTTGAGATGATCTTATCAAGATCATTCCCAATTCTTGAACCCTCCTAGTCACCAATTAATTCTTATTATTCTTATTTTTCTTCTTGTCCTTTAGGAATGACCTCTGAGTCTCCTTTAGTCTTGTGCCTCCTCCCTTTGATTCTAGCTCGTCACCCCTCCCAAGCAATGAAATGCCTCTTGGTGTAACTATAGTTTTTCTTGGGATTATCTCCTAGAATTGGCTAAGAACTTGGGCCTGATACTACTATGAGATTCCCAAGGTGGAAAATATGGAAAGAATACACTAAAATATTTCAAACACCATAATCAAAACACAATTTTTTCTTCTAAAAATGATATTTCTCCAATGTCATTAACAACATTGAAAAATAAAAGATATAGGTAACCCTATGAAGACAAACGCAAATATTTTCTACTTCCCTTGCATTCTAAAAACCAAAGTACCAGTCTCTTTAATTTGAATTCACATTCATCTTGCAAGACATGAAATAAAATTTAATCTCCTCTCCAATAAAAACCCCGACTTCAAAAAACAAGGATGAAAATCTTCCTATCTATATCAACTAATACCTAATACAAATTATACGTGTATTTGAAGAACTATACTTCATCAATGTTGATCACATCTACCTCTGGGAATGACCATGGGCTTCTCCACATGGTTTCGGAAGAGGCCTTTTGACCTTTTGTTCTCACCACCTGCCCTTGATGACTTATGTGAGGTCTTATGGCCTAGGTCTCCTCTATAGAGTCATGGGGCCTTCGTTAGCCCTGTACTACTACACTGTGAGATGGCTTCTCATACCTATTTTTAGTCCCTACCACACCTTCCAAGCAAATAGTTCTGGGTCTCAGAGGTTTATTTACGAGAAGATAGGTTTGATCAACCTCTTCTACAAAAAATTATGGCCTCTGGGCCTCGAATTATAGAGTTCCAATATGCGTGTATGGCCTCTAGGCCCTAACCTCTAGTTAACCATCACCTCTGATATATGTATGACCTGTTGTCCTCAAGATTCTATGTGAGAGTCATGAGGCATCTAGGCCTATGAAGCCTTAGAAATGTTTGTGAGACGTGTGGCCCTACAACCCTAGGAAGACTTACTTGTTCCGTTTCATGAGATTCGGCTCCATTATTAATAAGGTATTGAACCCGTTGACCCTCCAATAGAGAAGAAGCTTCACTCATATGGAGAAAATTGAATCTCAATCTAGAGAAATTTGATAGATCTGACACCTTAATTAAGAATTGGTGAAATATCTTCACTCAAAATGACTTGATCCATAAGAGATCAACTAATAAAGGATTTCATATGATCCAGACTTATACATGAATGCAATAGAAACATATACAAACATAAACACCAAGATGTAGCATAAATAAAACTTCATTTAATTAATATCAAAGAACTGAAATATTCTTATATACAAAATGGAAATAAACTAGCTTGGGTGCTGGTAAGTTATCTCTTGGAAGAGATGTGGTAGCTATATGCCTCTCAATTATGTTACCATGATGTTTGTGGGACCCATTCGGGTAGTTTGGAACATCAACTTCCCGGGGTCATAACTTTGGCATACAATCTTTGTTTGGCTATCACAGTACCTCATTTCAAAGATCTCTAAGAGAAGGCCAAAAATAAACTAGTAAACTAATCACACACTTTTTTAATCTCTCTGTTTTTCCTAAAACCATCGTTTAGTCCCTCAAAATGGCTCTAGAAGTTTAGGATCTGAAAAGATGCAAAAAATAGTAAGTTGTGATACAATGAAGGAAACTGAAAGGAAACAATGGTGGGGGTCCAAGTGGAATAGGTGGATGGCCACCAATATCCACTTGGATTAGTCCCCCCCCATAAATAAATGGTCCCCATTACATTCAGTGCATATGTGATATGGGGAAATTTTTACTGAACTTCGTCCCTAGTGAGCCACTTACCTTGGTGCAAGAGTTGGCTAGCTTTGACAACCCAATACAGCTTGAATTTCTGCTGGAAATTGTTCTTGATATGCGTGTACATGATCTGATCAGTTGTGGCCTATTCCATGCAGTCTTGGTTTAGCTCTATTGGTGTGAGTTGTTTTGCAATGTCTCATGTGTCCAGTAATGGTGGAAAGTATGGACGAAGGTAGTCCGCATTGAACACTGGGTGTAGGTCGAGGAAAGGGGGAATGTTGATCTCAAAAGAATTGTCTCCCACAACCTTAGTGATGGTTTTAGACCCATACAAGAGCGAATGAAGCTTGTGCTCGGCCCTAGCAAGATCCTCCTTCTGTAAATGTAACCAAAATTTGTCACACACCTAGAACCTATGTGGAACCTAATGTTGATCATGACACTACATGTATTTAGCACTTCCTTTGTCCAATATGCCATGGACCTACTGGCAGATGTGTTGAATGCACTCAATGAAGTTGTTAGCATTGTTATATTTGGCCTAGACATGACCTAAAAATACCTAAGTAGATGCAAATGGTATGTCCACATCAATGGGACATAGTTGTTGGAATCTCAATCCCACCTGAAAATGGTTGTGGTGAGTTGAGCTATGGAGAGCTTTATTGTACCTGTACTAGACATAGCAGATGCTTTCATCCCATCTGCATGCATGCTTTGAGTCGTAAATGTGGAGAATGTGCATGATCATCCTGTTGACGACCTTTGTTTGGCCATTAGTTTTAGGGTGGATGGTTGTGGACTTAGTGAGCTTGGTATCTAACATCAACCAAAGGTTTGGACCAAAATGTACTCAGAAGCCTACTATTTCGATTTGAGATAATGAACTGTGGAATCCCAAAATGTACCCACATGGATTCAAGGAAGATCTTAGTTGTGGCTTTTGTTGTGGTACTTTTCTTGCAGCATACCAGAATGGTCCTCTTATTTGTCAATGACCACAAAAATGCAGTCATTTCCATTCTTGGTAGAAGAAAGTTATGACATGTAATCCATGGAGATGGATTCCCAAGGTTGACTAGGAGTAGGTAGAGGAGTATATTGTCCTTGCTTCTTGATGGCTAGTTTGGCAATGGCACAAGAAGTATAGGATCTAATGTCCTTCTCAACATCTTGTTAAAGGTTCAGCCAATAAAAATACCTATGCAACATTGCCACTATTTTCTCTACTCTAAAATGTTCAGTGACCCAATTGTAGTGCCCCTCCCAAATCATCTTAGCAGACTTATTTGAAGGAACATAGAGGTGTCCCAAGTGGCATAACAAGGCACCCTAAAGGTGAAAATCAGGAACTTGCTTTCCTTCCAGGAGCATCTCGTATGGGTTGTCTAATTCCAGACTGCTCTTGTGAAGATGTTGCCACCCTAAAGTCTCATATCCACAAGACTTGAGCATAATGGTCACCACCATGACTCAAGGTCAGTTAAGGTAGTCTGCAATATTATTGTTGTTTCCCTTGTTGTACTTAATGTTCAAATGGAACTATTGCAAATATTTGTACCAATTTTGATGGAAATCATTCTGCAACTTTCCTTGTGTCTACATGAACTAAAGGCGCTGATGGTCTGTGTGTATGATTATTTCCTTCCCTAGAATGTAATTATTTCATCATACAAAGGCATGCACAATGGAATACATCTTGTTTTCATAGGAGGGATACTTTTGGACTATGTACAAAAGTGTCTCAATGTGATATGATAGTAGATGCTCCTATTCAGTAAGAACTGCACCAATAACATAGTTGGAGGCATTTGTCTCAATCTCAAATTGTTGCTATAGGTTTGGTAATGTGAGCAATGGTGCAGACTAGACACTATGATTCAAATCAACAAACTCCTTTTGTTGGGATTTATCCCAAAATGTTTTTTCTTTTGATCCACCCTTGGTGACTTGACTCAAAAGTCGAGTGATATGAGAGAAACCTAACACGAACCAGTGGTAGAAATTGGAAAAACCTAGAATTTTGTAGAGCTCTATTATAGTGGTTGGGGCTAGCCAATCCCGAATAACTTGTATCTTGATTAGGTCCACATGCACACCTTGCTCATTAATGATGTACCCCAAATATTCAACCTCGGTCATACCATAAATACATTTTTCGAGATTGGCACACAACTTGTGTTGTTGTAGAGTTTGGAGGACCTATCCAATATGGTGGAGGTGCTCTTCCCAACTCTGGCTAAAGATTAGGATGTCATCCAAATAATCTACCATGAATGAGCTGGTGAAGGGCCACAATATTTTTCCTATCAGCCTCATGAAGGTTGTGGGGTCATTTATAAATTTGAAAGGCATGAAAAACGATTTGAAAATCCCCTCATTGGATTTGAAGGAAGTCTTTAATACATTAGAGGGTTCAATTGGTACCTGGAGATAACTAGACTTCAGGTCAATCTTCCTAAAATATTTGGCCCACTTGATATGGTCAAGAAGGTCATCAATCCATGTGATTGGATACCTATTCTAGAAAATGATCTTATTTAGTGGTCGATAGTCAATACAGAGTCTCTAGGTCCTATCCTTATTCTGTACCAACATGATCGGGCTCCCATAGGGTGATGAAATTGGCCTGATGTGTCATTTATGGAATAACTCCTGAATTTGCCTCTTGATTTCATCATTCCCCAGAACAGAGCATCGATAGATCACTTCGTTGGGTAACGACATGCCCGAGGTCAGACTGACGGAGTTCTTGACTTGAAAGTGTAGGGGTAACCTTGTGGGTGAGGTGAAATTATCCTTGTACTCATCCACAATGTTTTCCATCTACTGATGCCGTGTGGAGGAGCGTTGTCTGGACGCCATATATGTGGCCTTCTTTTCCTAAGGATGAATCATAAGGAAGACAATTTCTTGGTTTAGGAAATGATCTTACTACATTTCTTTGTAGAGATGAAAGAGATGGAGGTAGGTAGTGCTACCTCTGGTATCATGTATAACTTATTGCCCAAAGAAATCATAATAGTGTGAGGCCTAGACTTATACAAAACATGATGTTTCCATAAATATGGTTGGCCTAATAATACATCAAAAACTTCAAGAGGAGGAACATACCATAGTACTTCATCTGTCAAGAGCTTGATGTTGTAGGGAAGGTGGCATTGTTGGTTGCTCGACGTAGACCTTTAGGTGCTCGACTGATAAGGACCTTTAGGTGCTCGACTGTAAGAGAGAGAGGATGCGCAGCATGCTCGATGCTAAGCTCTAGGGGCTCGACTATAGGGGGAGGGACCTTAGGTGCTCACCTAAGACTTTAGGTGTCAATAATAAGGAGAGGGAGGGAGAGGAGAGGACCCTAGGGGCTCGACCATAGGACCTTTAGGTGCTCGACCATAGGGAGAGGGAGAGGAGAGGATGCCCCCGGATGCAAAGATCTCATCATTGGTGAAGCCACCTAGTGGTGTACGACTGCGAGTGTGATGTAGGCGGTAGGCCCAACTGCTTCATGACCTCTCCTGAAATGAGGTTCTTTTGGCTTCTGTTGTTGACAATGAACTATAGGAGAGAACCCTTTACCCAACTTTGTGAGTGGAAGAGCCACTCGCCCTCCCATGGATCTCCGGGCTCAATATTCTAAAGCTTGGTGGTGACAACGGTGGCACTGGGCTCCACATCAATAACTTGCTTCCCTTTACTATTCTCCTTATCAGTTTTTGACTCCAAGTCAGAACATGCATCTAATTCAAAATATTTCAACTCGACCACTAGTGACTGCTTGGCTCGACATCCACTTGTGTTGTGAGTGGGGCTCTTATGGAACTCACACCATTTCTTTGTGTCCTTCTTTGTCTTCATGGTATTTTTCTTTGGTTGCAGCTTCGGCAGGTAGTCCTAGGTTACCATGCCTTGGCTTTATCCTTTCTTCTACGATTTGAGGCTGCATTTCCCTTGTTTTGTACTTGCAGATCCAAAGTCTTGCTTCTTCTATTTAAATTTTTTCTTGATCTTGATAGCATATCGATAGGCTGTGGAAAGTGACGAGATGCCCAAGAAGTCCATCCCGTCCTAGATATAATTGTGTACACAGTTGTGGTCCTTATGTAGCAAATTCTACTTAGAATCCATGATACCCAACTTCGTGGGAAGGGTATGAAAAATATTTGTGAACTCTGACATGTCTTGGTCCCTTCCATGACACAACATGGTCCAATTTAGGTATTTATCTTCATATCTCTTGTCAGGGAAACGTTGTTCCTTGATGCCATCTTAGAAAGAATTCCAAGTGTATGCAACTGAAAATAATGAATATTCCCTCTCGTTTTTCTTTCACAATAGGTTCCCCACCAATTTTTGACATGGGGGTGACTTTGAGGAGTGAAATGTAATATTTTCTTGATTGGAAAAGACATGAGTCGAAAAATGTCCTTCCAATAAATTTGACCATGTATCTATGATGTTTTCATCTACCTAGCCTTCAAATATGGGAATGTCAAAGTTGAAATGTACCTTAAAGGGAGTGATACCTCTAAAGTGGTTCTTGGATGAAGATGCGTTGCCAGTGCATAGCTGCTAAAGGATCCTTGCAAAGTTATCCATCATTGCATTTCTTTGTAGCTCGAGGGCTTCCTTGAGCAATATTTTGAAAGGATCTCTTGCTCACTTGTCTTTTTTTTCTTCCGCCGTGGGAGGTAATTGGGGTTTTTGAGGCTGACATTGCAACGATTCAACCAACTGAAGCCCTAACTCCTTATACCATTGATCTAGAAGTATACACAGTCGTAACATAATATAGATACAAACATAAACATTGAAATGTAGCAGAAGTAAAAATTCATTTCATTAATATCAAAGAACTGAAATATGCTTACTTACAGAATGGAAAAAAACTATCCCGGGCAATCGTAGCTTATCTATCAAAAGAGATGTGGCATCCACATGCCTCTGAACTATGTTACAATGAGGCTCAGTGACATTTTTATCATTGATGAATATCGAGAAACCCTAAACATCCAAAAACGTAACCCTAGGAGATAAAGTGCCAAAATCTTGTGGGCCCTATTGGGATAATTTGGAACATCAACTTCCCAAGGTCGTAACTTTGGCATACGATCTCTGTTTGGCTATCACAATACCTTGTTTCAAAGATGTCGAAGAGGAGGCCGATAAAAAGTTAATAATTAGAACTAATATTTTTTTGGTCCCTCCATTTTTCCTAAAAACGTCCTTTAGTCCGTCAAAATGGCTCTGAAAGTTTAGGCCCTGAAAAATTGCCAAAAGTAGTAAGTTGTGCTACAATTAAGGAAACCAAAAGGAAGCAATGGTTGGGGTCCAAGTGGAATAGGAAGGTGTCCACCAATATCCACTCGAATCATCATCTCAAGATATAATAAATGTTGATTTTATAAAGATCACCAAATTTCTCCAAGTAAATTTCAACCTTTTACAATGTCAAGGACCCTTTGGCCTTTATATATGCTATAGTGATGCAGGGGTAAATCCTCTGATAGAAAATGGATGTGCAAATATAAACCCTAGAGAAATATATGATGACAAAACCTCCACGAATCAAATGCATAGAAAAAAGGAAACTTAACCAAGGCGATATCTCATATCAACGATGTTGGGTTGCCCACTAAGGTGAAACTCGATCCCACTGAAGCTAGCGTGAGGATATCACTTGAAACCCTCACTTACTAAAAACTTGTGTGAGCCTCCAATGAAAATCCAAAGAGAAAATATCAAGATCAAATGTTTTCCCTTCCTCCTTCCTTCTTCCTTTATAATTTTCCATTCTACAATTTAACATAAAATATCATTAACTATAATCCAATAAGACACAACCACTAGCAAATAACATCAACACATACCTTTCAAAATTACCATATTTTCCCTAATTATTTGCCCCCTTTAAACTCCCATTATTACTAGGCTAACGGAATAAAAGGCCAACAAAAGTGTTATCTTCCAACAATTTGATTGGGGATATTACATACGCAATTTTATAATGTTTGTCATTCCTCTTCAAAAACAATAAATAAATACATGACTAGAATGTTAAAACTGAAATTTGAAAGAGTAAGTTTTTCTCCCTGGATCATTTTCTCACTCTAGTTCAAGAAAAAAGTTATTATTGAAAACACGAAAGTCTTCTTATATTCTTAGCCAATTGAATGGAAAATGTGTAGGGAACATGATTAGGATAATGAATGAATCATGATAAATATATAATTAAATATCTCATATTGCTATAATTATTTTTAGAGATATGAAAATATGGTTTTTATTAGTTATTTGAATGAAAGCCTCTCTTTATTCCTAGTCATTTAAATAGAAAAGATGGAATATGACAATATTGTTACTCATTAATTATTTGAACGAAAGTCTCTCTTTATTCTTAGTCATTTAAATAAAATATAGGTAGGAAATATGATGAAAATAAGTAACTCATTATTATTATGAATATATGATTAAACATTTCATATTATTATAATTATTATTAACCATTATGAAAATCTTATTATATATTAAGTATTTGACTGAAAAGAAATAAATTTAAAAAGATTTAAACGTTATTATAATTAATTATAATTTATATATATATATATATAATATATATATATAATTTTAATTTTATTTTAATTTTATTAAGATAATTTTTAAATTAAAAGATATTTTAATTTAAGTTTTCTTTATAAATAATTTTGAAAAAAAAATTAAATAAAAACAAAAACTTATTTTTAATTATATTTTTAATATTATTATTATTTTTTTTAATAAATTTAATTCTTAATTTCCAAAAAAATAAATATTCTTAAAAAATTAAAATTTATATTTAGGAAATTTCTACTATAAAGACCTTTAAAGAAACCGAGACCTAAATAAAATTATTAAAAAAACAAACATATTTTTAAAAATAATATCATTTTTATGTCTCTCTTTATCTAACTATACTAAAAGTATATAATACTCGTTAGATGTAGTTTTTGCATATAAATAAGTGCTTTTTTTTAAACCCCATTTTGGGAAAATTCCAATAAGTGGGAAAAAAAAATATTTATAATAATAAAAAAAATAATTAAAACTTAGTTTTTATGAATTTTGTTTCATATTTTTACGAAAAAATTTATTTAAAATTTTAAATTACTTACATTCATTTTTATATTATATTATAATATTTATAAAATTAATTACTTTCTCATTTTTTAATTTGGAAATAGAAATTTTAAATACTATATATTTCCTTTTAATTATTTTTTTCCATAACGAATTTTCCTATTTGAAAATTGTGCATTAATTAGTGGAATGCTATAAATTTCTTTTGCGTTTCTCAATAGAACCGTAAAAAAGGAAGGAGTAATGTCTGAATTTGAAGGGGAGTGTAAGTAAATTTTTTTATCTAGAAATGTAAAAAATGTTTTGGTTATGGCCAGCAAAATCCTTTTCTTATTTTATTTTAGCAAAAGATAGGTTATGATGTTAGCAGTATATTTTTTCATTTTAAATACATAAAAAGATTAATATAATTGAGAGTAACCGTTTATAACTGTAATTTTATTGGAAGTGTTTATAATTATCTTATTTTCAAAGAAACATGCACAAAGACTATAGAGTTTAAAGAAAAAATTGAAAACTAATTAGAACCAAAAAAACATAAATTAAGTGTATTAGATTTGACATACAAAACATAGGGACGCGGATCAAAACCATAAGTCCCACTGACTTGTTGGAATTTAATTCCAACTGCATCACATTAATGCAGAACAAAATCTGATCTTCAACAATTAATTTCAGATTGTTCGGTGCCGTAAAAGTTCCCTGATATTTTGCAGAATTAAATCCCCTGCAGACAGCCGTTTTATTTTTTGCTGTAAAAGTCATCACCGCCTTGCATCACCGCCTTCTGCAATAAATACACAGATAATTATCAGCAGATATTTTTGTTTAGTTTATTGTTTAATCATATTTTTATCTTCCTATAAATGTAACGAACAGCAGTTCTGTTTTCTAAATGAGTGTAAGCAGAAAAGAACAGCAGTTCTGTTTTCTGTAATTTCTGAACAGCAGTTCTGTTTTTCTGTCTGAGTTTTAGAACAGCAGTTCTGTTTTTTGAGTGAAGGTTAGAAGAACGAGTGTCTTTTCTGTAATTGCACAGCAGTGCTGAACCTGCGATTTTCTGAGATAGAAAATCGATTTCTGGAACTGAAGCGTTCCTCTTTTGTAACAGCTAAGTTTTTATATCAGCTTGCTTATTGTTCATAAATACAAGTTTACAGTTCATCAGTTTACTGTTTTTTTGCTGATATTCAGTTACTGTTACACAGAGTGTTAAAACACTTTGATTTTACTCTAAGTAATTTTGATGCCCATAAAATGACTTAGCGTCAAAATCGCATTGCTAAAACACCGTAAGTCGAAAATAGTTTTGCGTCAAAAAAACACTGTTGCTGAAACACCACGTTCAACAACTGACGAAATTTTTACGTTGCTGAAACACCTGTTTCAGCAAAGCGGTTACGTTGCTGAAACACCAGTTTCAGCAAAGCGATTTTTTTTTTCTGTTTTCGCTGTGTAAAAACAGAGCATTGTTGTGTTCTGTTCTTTTTGTTCGGAATGCCCAGAAATTCCCAACATGGTATCAGAGCGTTGTTCTCTGGTCTTTTGTGTTTGAAATCACTATAAAATTCCAACAATGGGTAGGCGCTCGACTCTCTCCATGCAATAAATATATAAAAATCAGAGGAAGCACTATTTTCTTCAAAAAAAATTCATTCATTTCCTCTTTACATACGTGTTGTTGCACATTTTTATTTCATATTTAGGTCAACTCCTATTCGAGTTCTAAGGTTTAGATATACAAGTAGGCTGATGTTTTTTTCTTTTCTTTTTTCTTCGTAGACCTATTGGGTGAGGTGACAACGAATTGCAACCACTGTTAACCATTCCAGAACATGACCTGATCAGCGACTACACCAATGTAAGGTCCTCTGCCTTGACGGTCAAAGGAAATGCTCGTTGGTCTATGGTTTTGTTCAAGAACTTGATCTCAGACTTTTGAAGTTGTTTTCAACATTCCTTGGCTAAGGAAGTTGTGACCATGGTAGGGATTCCACTAGACATGGTATAAAGTTGGGAAAATGGGCAATCGAGCTTGGTTGTAATGGGTTGTTCCCACATATATTGCGATCCCCAGCAACGCAAAAAAAAATATCATTCTCATCCCGAAGGATTCTTCCATTGTTTCACTTACCCCACTGGTCGCCATGGTTCTGGGATGGAGCTCAATGATGTAGGTATTTTTTAAATTAATAATGATATGACCGGTGAGGTAGTTTTTAAATTTAATTGAAAAAGTTTTGGTAGGGAAGGTGTAAAAGTAAAAAATGTTGAATTTTGGTTGCAGGGAGAAGATGAACATGTGTAGAATTATTCACCTTCTTATCATATCTGTCCATTTTCCACTGTACGATCTCTCAACGCTGATCAAAAGTTCCTTTGAATTTGCTAGGAAATTAAATAATAATAATAATAATAATAAATATGATGCCATCTACTAACCATAGAGAAGTAACTATTACCAAGACTCAGTCAGCCACCAGATTTGGATTTGGATTTTCAGTCTAAAGGAATACCTATTTCATGTTTAAATTAAGCATTGCTCACGTGTTCCAAGAGAATAAAAATTATGGTAATTCAAATATTTTAAACTCTACTCATGTGTGTATAACATGGAACAACACCACTATTTTAGAGTGTTACGTTTTGTCGACATATGTTTACATGCAAAAGTTTTTTTTAATCATCTATTTGCCTACATTTTGAAAATTTTAGTTCATACAAAACTGTATAATCGAAGAGAATGTCACTCAAGGATGGAATGGGATGTCATTGCTGAAATAAAAAGTAACTGCACACAAGTGGAGCCTTACTTTAATTGTGGCCACAAAGAAGCGATTGTTACTTTTAAAATTTTGTAGTGTAATCTCTCATATTTTTCTGCCTTTGGAATCTTACAATTGTAGACATGATGATATATATTCTAAATAATTCACTGGGATTTTGAATGGATATGGGAAAAAATCTCATTATTGGAATGAACTCCCACAACCTTTTAAAAAGTGAAATTTCCAGATGAATAATATGGAAATTGATGAATGGGACAAATTCAAATCTCCTGCATTCAAATATCTTAACAAGAAAAGAAATAATAGTTGAAAACAAGCAAACAATCTTGTGATAATGTAACTTGTATAATCAACGTTGTAGGAGCCTACGAGGAAGTGTTGTTAAACTGCTGAATTTATAAGGTTGTATTATTTTAAAAATTTATCCCTGATACTAGCAATTGCTATATAGTTTTTATAGAAAGATCGAAGAAATCCCACTTACTTTCCTTTTGAATCATTCTTGCCTTTTGAACTATTGTCATATTAGAGAAAGTAATTGCATCCTGATTTAATACTAATAGTATACAAATTATAACATGGATATGGATATTGATGGGCCAACATTTTACAAAAATCTGGATATGGTACAATTGAACATTGTATCTGTTAAAATACACACACAAGCATAGAAATCAAGTTTTCTTTTTCAGAAGACATGACATGGAATTCATACCAAATGTATCTTAAAATGTGAATGGATTATGTATAGACCCCATAGAGATCAATGTTTTATCCAGTCCAGATATGGGTTCACAGATGTTTCATCATGCTTCTAAGGAGGATTTGGATCTAATGTGTCTAGGGATATTTAGATGGATTAGGTGGAAAAATATTGTTACATAGCACAGATTGGGTCTTCAGAGGGTATTAAAGTCTCTGAATACATGTGTATCTTCTAGTTTGTTTCTCAAGACAAAATTCTATTGTTATACTTATGGCCAATGCATTTGTAATTTGATTTGATTTTTATAAAGCTCATTGTCCATTGCTCTAGTTAGCCTTTGTGTAATAAATTATGTATACGAGCAATGGTAGTTTTCTACCTGCAATTATAGTTATTTTAGTGGGTTGATTCCTTTCATGTAAATTTTCAAATAGTCATGCTTGTGCATGTGGAGATTGTGGTATCATATGTGAAGATAAAATACATATATGCATGACAAAAACTAGATGTACTTAAGGAAAACTTGGGAAAACATTGATATTATAAATGATGAAGAGAAATTAGAAGGTTTTCTTAAAAACTCTAAAACAATTTTTACGATTGGATCAACATCCCAAACCATGACATGAACCGGTTGATGGACTGTGTGAAAAACTATATTGGAATTGAATGTTCCAATAGGTAAGGGATTTAGATAGTGATTGGTGCAAATGAATTATAGATGGATGGCTAAATAAAATCACCTAACCCTAAAAAATAAGCTTAGGTAATAAATAAAACCATGTTTGTATCATTGATGTATTGTTATGTAATGATACATATACCTATGCATTGTCATAAATTCTATGTGTTACCAAATCTGACTGAGTTGTTATTCAGATAAACATGTTTTAAAAAGGATCATGCTTAATATCCATGCATACTAAAGAGTCATATGAACCATCCATGTAAGGACTTTCTGATGAATTCTGTTAATGATAGTCTCTTACACGTTAAAACAAAGTAAAAGTCATTGCTCAACAATCATAAAAATGTTGGTTATAGCAATGACTAGTAAGGGGGAGTATATTTTGTAGAGGAAAAAAGTGTGATTGACCTAATGATTATATTGATAAAGTAGTGTGGAATTATTTTTGTGTTGTGATAGATTGTATGTTTTTTTGGGCATAGTTGGGATTTGTAGAATCAATGCTATGCTGCTATCAATGCTTACAAATATGCATAACATGTAGAAATTTGGTTCTACCTACATGCAGGGGATTTGAGTTGCTTGAACTATATTGAGGTTATATATTGATAGCATACATGCTTGGGCTCATATATTCCAATAGTAAATAGAAAAAGTATGCATGGATATGTTAGAAGTCATGTTGGACAAAGAAATTGAAGGTTATTAATCTTACTGACACTAAAAGTCTGATAACCAAAAATATTATAACATGCATTAGGGAGAAAATGCCTTAAAAGTCATGTAATTCGATATTGTTAAAATTAATAACAAGTAATGCATATGGGTGGAAGATATCATTACCTGAGTGGCATACTTAAATATGTTGCCTTCATGAATGCAAGAATCAAAATTCTCATAAAACTAGACTATGATTCTGATAAGAGATTAAATTATGGTCATCATGCTATAAAAACAACTTATAAATGGTATAATTGCTATGAAATTATTATACCAAGGTAAAGGATGGTGAGAGAATGTCATAGTATAAGACTATATAACTATACAAATTGTTGTCAAATTAATCCTTTGATTAATGCATCATCTTACAATGTGACTTGCTCTTTGGTTGGAAGAAAGTACGATTAAGTGGAAACTTAACCTTAACAGGTTTCAAGGACATATGCATTTTTTTTTATGGATATGCATAATAGAACCTATAAGTATCCTTAAGTGAAAAACCATAGTAATTGATGAAGTAACACAAATCGTATGGACCACAGGGTCAATTAAATGATATTTAACAAATCTGTTCAAATAGATTGATGTCATAATTTGTACCAAGAAATTTTGAGAGGATCACTTATTGGATTGCATTGATGAGGTGTCTAGACAACATAAGGAAATGTTGTGTGGTTCAAACAAGAATTCATAAAATAGATAATTCATCTTTTGTTAAAGGTTGATTTAATGCTAAGAATGAGCTAACATGTAAATATCATGATATCATAAACACTTACAACTACAAGAAGTGTAGGATTGAAAGTAGTAAAAACGTTCATGCATAACCAACATGGAAAAAGTAAAACATACAAGGTGAATTAATGATCTAATGAATATTAAACTTCAACAACTATAAGTTGATATTTTTCTTTAGAACATTAAGCAAAAGGTATGATTAAGATGAAAATATGCATTAATCCAATAATATGTGACTAATATTGTGACCACATGACATCTGGAATTGATTTACAAAAAAACCTTTCTTAATTACATAGATGAACCATGATAAATGAATGTTGGTATGATACTAACATAGTGAAAAAATATGTGGATCATGTTTATGTCACGCACACGATACCATGAGGATGGTATTATAATCTCTACCACAGCTAGACTATGTACAACAATACATATGGGACCCTATGACTACATATGCTACAAGATTGAAAAATGAAATGTGTATTGGTGTGTATAACATATCTTGTGTGTGTTGATGGATGTCTGGCCAGGTAAACCAAGGTGGAGGTTGCCCAGAAGAAGGAAAGTAAGTTTGGTATAAGTAACTATGGGTAATCACAGTTTGGCATACATACAATTAAGATGAATATATGTATATGAATATATATTGTGATGTGAAATAATCTGTTATGACCTTGCAAGCATATTCATGTGGAAAATATGCTAGCTGATGTATTGTATGTAGAGAGACTATAAGAAGAAGGTGTTCGACAAGAACACAAAGGCTTGAAAGAATGCAAGTAGAGAACATGCATTCCTCATATAAAATAAATAATCAGCAATAGTTTCTTTAATAATATTAAGTAACAGATTATGATATTTATCATAGTTAAATTTCTGCATCTATAAATTCTCACAAATGGTTTTAAAAAAATGTTACAGGTAGCTATGAAAGGAGATAACTCCTTGAGACTGATGTAGCGATGGAAGGAGAGGCATTGGGAGCACTCCTTGTGAGAGATGTGCATTGTAAAAATTGCATTAGATGGCAGAGCCATGAGAGACGTTGATTTATATACTAGCTACCTGTGAACGAGGACATGATGCAGTGATACACCAAGGAGGGTGTAAAATTTAAGGGGCAGATTATGTAAGACCCCTCCCTTGTGTTCTAAATTATTGTAAATCTAAGCTAATTTAAAGTTAGGTGTGATATACTCCCTTGTGTGTTAAATGTTGTAAACCTAAGTTGAGGAAAGCTAGGTTTCATACCCTCCTTTGTGGGTTAAGCTATTCAAAACCTAAGCTGAGGAAAGCTAGATCATATGCAATATGAAAGGAAAATGTGTTTTAAAATAAATTAATAAAATAAATCTCTTAGAGGGTGGAGCACCAAGAGAGAGGAGATGCTTGCCAAATCCCATGAGGAATGGGATAGACATGAATCTTTCATGATAAGCTTCTAGATAAGTTTGGATGGACTAGATATCCATTGGATGGACGGGAGATAAATATCCATCAGACATAATCTATTTGCGGGAGATAAAGGCAAGCTTTTACGTGGAAAAGTGTTGTGAGAGATAAAGATGAGCTTTTCTAGAAGAGACCTAGGCAAATGGAAAAATCCATAAAGCGGGACACTACTAATGGTAACTAAATCATGAAAGAGGGTATTAAATACCCAGTGCCTCGATCAATTGAGGACAATTGATCCTTGGCAAGATCTTCATCTTGGGAGGGATCATAGGTGATTCATGGCTAGGTGGTGGTGCTCACCCCTCCAAGTGAGGTTTAGTTGGTGTTAGATGCGTGGAATGTGTGTATGATGATTCTTAGTCTCTCTCTGTTATTGTTCCAATTGTTTATGAGAGGAGTTCTTAAATTTCTTCTTCATGAGAATGTTTGATGAATAGTGTATGCTTATGATGTTTCCCTCTAATCTGATGAGATTCACATGCATGGTATGTGTTTCCTTACTTGTTATGAGATTAAAATCATTGAGCAAAGATATAATGATGGTTAAATTAATCTCTACTATGGAAATTATGGATTTCTTATGCATGTTGCATTCTAGTGTGAAGTTGACTGTAGAAGCATGTTTCATCAATAACAGTTTGAGGACACATTCCTAGTAGAATTTGCATATGAAAAATATTCATAACTAGATTACTAATGTTAATGTTTTCTTATGTAATGACTGCAGCTATGTGCATGTCAGTATTCCTTTACCCATACTTAAGGAGTCGGAAAATGATAGCTATAGTGTGTGATGTTAATGATTTCCGTAATGTCTCCTTGAAATTATTATTCTGAAATTCTCATATAATAGTGTTAAGATAGTTGTTACATTTAACATCAAGTGGTAACTCTGGGGTATGTGGGACAGTTAAGGGATCATGCTTCTAATTGCATAAGTAGAAGAATTGCTTCAGATAAGGGAGTATCCTTCTAATTATATTAATGATGCAGGGTCAATGTCAGCCATAGTAAACATAAGACAATAGTTAGCTCTTAACTGTAAAAAAAAAATGAAAAAACTACAGAATTGGGAGCCTAATAAATTATTATTCCAGGATAGGCCAAAGGGGTACGTTACACATATGGAAATTACGTGAAAATTTTACTGTCACCTTTAGGCTAAAATTTCTTCTAATGTAAGTTATCAAAGATGAATCCAATTAGAAGAAATTATTGGCAGTTCAATTAAAAAAATTCTAATGAAATTCCATCTTCAATTATCCAATAATGGTCAACTGTTGATGTTCTCCCTTTTTTAGCTTTCAATTGTTTTTTTTTTTATTGAACTCATATCAATTTTATGTGTGTTTCGAACACCAAGTGACTATATTAAAAACTTACGACATCAGGTTGATAGTCTTGAAAGTAAACATTACTCTCATTTTGGTGAGTTTCTTGGAAAAAATACCCTTTCAATATAAGAGACCCTCTTTTACATATAAAACCGTTATCATCATAGTATTGCAATAAATTCATCTTTCATTTAGTGCATCGCATCAAATAATACTTGACATTTTCTATGTTGTTAGTGGGTGCAACTATAGAAAAAAACATCTTCTGCAGAATAAAACAAGTTTAAATTCAGATCATAATTTATATGAAATTAAATTTATCAATATGGACTTGATTTATTATCTATTTCTAGGGCCTCTAATATTTTTTAACTATTTATCTAAGATAAACTTATAGAACATTGATTTTAAAACATAATAACTATATATATATATATATATATATATTTATATATATATTATGAACCAATTGAAATTTTACCCTTCTCTAATAAGATCAGAAACTTGACAACCTTTAGATGATATTATAGCCTCCTTTGATTCCATCTCTTCGAAGCTTACAACTAACATTTTCCCCTTTGTATTTAGTTTTGTATGTTTCCAAGGTTTTACATACATTTTTTTTCACAAACATCATTGGATTGTGTTTCCTCTACGCAAACAGGACAAAAACAACAATATTTTATTTTATCAAATGAAAACACATTTTGGTAATCCTCTGTTTTAATTCAATGCAATTTTTGAGTCCCTTTTACTGTTTCAGCTTCATATATAATCAATCTATCTACATCTTCGATTCCAATATGCCAAGAAAACTTATAGTAAATTCAAACAAGAATTTAAATATGTTATTTAAAATACAATTTATATATGTTGAAGATAATCATTGTCATAGTGTTTAAACTATATAATTTATAAATGTTTACGATTATAAAATTAATAAAAATGATCCTATATTAAAACTATATAGAAGTTAATTTTCACATATATGTACATAACTTCATACCTCCCTTGATGGGTTAGTCTAATATCTTAGTGCAACATCGTACCATTGAAAAACTTATTCAGCTCAGACAAGACTATCTGTAGAGTGGTCCATTTGATATCATCTAAGTGCTCATTTTATACATTCCCCTGCACCATCATGTTCTCCTTTTCCATGATTAGTCTCAAAGAAATTCCAATGATGTTTAATATGGTTTTTATTATGAAGACGACACAACCAAAGGAATAACCGTGAAGATTTGAGTTGACCTACACATCCACGTGACCATATCCAATGTTCATTTAATTTTATTCCATGACCTTTCAATGATTCATAAATATTATAAAAACAATCTTGTACAAAATGTGTATCATGTGTACAATCATCATTGATATAAATTGATATTCTTTAATAACATGTTGATTCTCATTAGTGCTTTCTACATCATCAACATTTTGTTCAACATGTCTATATAGATAATGGACAAGCATAGAGACTTGGTTAGAATGATAATATTTGCTATGTATTTCATTTTGTGCAACAAATGTGTAATTCTATGTAAAATAAATTATTGACAAAATGGTCCCTGATGGAAATATTTCACGAGAATTTTTGAATTGTAGGTCCTTCCACTGAGCTCTATGTGAATGATTTGTGTACTTATAACTTTTTGTTTCAAATTTCTTCAAAACCTTTATCAAAGAAATTTCTTCTTCTTGTAATTCAATCATTTTAGCACTTTTACTATTATTTGAACTCATTGATGTATGGATATATTCATATCTCTTCCATTTCACTTTTAGGTTAGACAATGATTGATCATTTATCTAAAGAGAATATTTGTTATGAAATAAAGTCAAACTTCAACAATGATCACAATTTTTACCACCAACCCATTTCTTTTGGTAAAATAATTCATGACTTTCTCTTTCACATAGAATTTCGGATATGAAATCATGGATAGTGGAAGGAGGAGGTGATTTTTTCAAAAATATTTTACCAAAATTAAGGAAGGTGTCATAATATAATTGAAATTCCACATGATAACGAGAACAAAAATTGTCATGTACAATGATTGGTTTCACATACCATGGTTTTTGTTGCACAAAAGTACTAATTGAGGAATTAATTCTATGATTCTCTTCTATGAACTCATTCAACAACACTATCTAAGTGTTGTCCTAGATATGTTTTGCATGTTCTTCATACTAATTTTGTGATATTCTTTGTCACATCACGTCCCTTTCTTTCGGTGAAACACATTAATTCTTCATCCAATATTCATATATTATTTTTTTAACATCTTCTCCAAGTCTATCTTTGTATGGTTCCATACAAATAACTATCTAACAATTGAGCTTGTGATTCATACCTATTTGTAATCAAAATTTCCTATGTTTGTGCAATGCTTTTTGTGAGGTCTCTAATATTTTTGCCATATATTTTGCCAAATGATTTTCTTTAGTAATTGATGAAACCACTACCATTTGTATTTCTCTATGTGTAGCTAGATT